>JAVCKU010000128.1:21042559-21055397 GCA_032273985.1 Hypsolebias coamazonicus | reverse complement strand
CTGTTTTACCAAGCACTTAGCCTATCCTAACGCAGTACCCTACATAATTATCAAAAAACACATAAAATACTGTACAGCACACTGGTGAAGATTCTCAATCATCCAGGACATGATAAAATCAAAAATTCTTAGATTTTCTTGCTACAAATAAAGTCCAGTTGTTTCTGTATTGAACCTTTTTTAATTTTACTGTACAGTACGTTTAATAATGAAATACAACACTGTATTCTTCCGCCGCTGCGCCGCAGTTTTACGACGTAAAACCAACGTAAAACCAACGTAAAACCACGTAACTCGAAATAAGGAGATGTGTCGTAACCTCGATACGTCGTACCTCGAGACCGTCGTAACCCGAGGACTACCTGTATTTTAATTCCACAGCAGAGAAAGCTATGCGGTCTCTGTAAGTAGGTCTAGAAAAAAAAATATTGGTATTAGTATCGGTTATCACCCAAATAAGTTTTTAACATATCGGCATATCAGATATCGACCAAAAATCCAAGGTTGTGCATCCCTATAAATAATACAATGTTTTACTTTATTAATTGTGCATTTATGATAGTTCAGCTGCTTTTTGTTCAAGCTTCACAACATGGGTTTCCAAGAAAACGCTTCCAGTTCAAATAAGATCAGACATTTAACGCACTTTAACGGTTCAGTCCAATTCCCGTAAGGAGATCTGGACGGATTTGAAGAAAACCCATCAGTTTGAGCTCTGAAGCCGTTTCACACAGATAAGAGTTTTCTTTCATCTGAAGCCCAACCTCTGTTAACTTTTCTGTGAATCTGCACAGATCACATGCATCTGCTTGAATCACATTTGGATGCTACCGGACTGTTAATATTTATGTGACTGTGTGAGCGCTGTGTGTGTGTTTCACTGTGTGTGAGCTCATTTATGTGATCCTACCTCCACGCTGCTGACTTGGCTTTGGACGAACTTGAAGCCTGGAATGCGCTTCTGGGAGCACACCACCCCGACGTCTTCTGAGTGTTTGCAGTCAGACACCCCAAAGCCGTTGGACTCGCACAGGGCCAGGCTCTTCTCTGAACCGGTGCAGTGCACGTTGTCCAGCCAGATTCGACCTGAAACAAAAGAAAAGGACAAGGGAACAATGTATAGTTTCACAGATAACTTTCAGTGCGTCTCTTGTTGTCCTTTGTTTAAGCTGGTGTGAAATGGACAAAACCAACATACCTGATTACATTTTGTTGATTAGTGATTAAAAGTAATAATAGATAAAAGTTTACCTTTAAGTGGCACAGTGTAAAGCCAAATCTTTTTTTAAACTTATAAGTAGATAAGCATATAACTTATCCAAAACAGTTTAAGTAAATACTTGGCAACGATTTTCAGCATGATGTTCACATTTATTTATGCGATAAATAGAAAATTGTGGGGGTTTAGTGAGTTTATCTAACAAAAATAGAATACGACCAATGTTTTTCTTGACAATTTCTTTATTAAACTGCCAATTATTTTCCATTATAACATTTTTTATTGTTAGCAAAACAAGTACATTACTGTATTGAAAGATTTTTTGATTTTATTATAATTATTTCCCCTTTTTTGATGGCAACTCTTTTCAAAGAGATACATGGAAGCTAAAATAAATGGAAATCAAGATAAAAAAAAAACTACTTTTTTTGAAAAAGTACAAATCTGAGAAGTGTTTAAATATCATATTTGACAGCTTAAGTGTGTGTCCCGACCCTTTGACACATATTTGATCATTTCTAGCAAAGCCTCGTCACCAAAGACAGAAACTTACTCACGTGGAGAGACTTCTGATCTCTGACATAACCTTCAGTCTAAACAAGGCTATTAAATGTTGTCACGGCTGAAACGGATCATCTGTTATTCAGCTGGCTGCTCTGAACCAGCAGTGAGGGAAAAAAAAACACATAAATGTAAGAGCAGCCATGAAAACCTCCAACAGGCTGCTCATCATTCTGACATGTTCAGAGGAACATTGTGTTCATACCAACAAAGTGACTGCACATTTTTATATAAAACAATCACTTAACATCGTGATAAATGCTGTGCTAAAACTAGATTTTGGTGATTTTTATTGGGGGCTAACAAGCCAATGAAAGGCGGAAGGAGCATAGTTTACATGGAAGCATCAGTTTTAATAATGAGATTTTATTGCCGCTTTTAAAAAGCCATCCAAAGAAATCTTCAGATCAAACCAAATTAGACTGAAGATAGCGCTCCCAAAAGGTTTGAATAGAATAACAACTGGAGTAGCAAATAATAAAGAGGTACAAAATGATCATTAATCTTCCTTCTGCAAAAATATTCCAAAAAGGACGTAGTTATTTTTGTTGTGTTTACACCATCAGTTCAAAACAACTGTGGGTGTCCATCACTGATGTTTAATAAAACAGGAAAAGAAACGTCTTGTTTCTTTTACGACCATTTTCATCAGCAATAAAAGCAATAAATAAACAAGACAAGTGTCTATCCACACATTTAGCTTCAACAAACTACCTCCCCTGAACATTTAATAAAAGCCTTTCCCTGCTCTTCCATTAACAGATATTAGTGGACAGAAGATTAACATTACAAAAAGTAATGGGTAAAACCAGGCGGCACGGCAGTGAAGTGGTTAGTGCTGTTGACTCACAGCAAGAAGGTTGCAGGTTTGCCTCCCAGGCATGTTCTCCCCATGCGTACGTGGGTTTGCTGTGTGTACTACAGTTTCCTCCCACAGACTAAAAACGTGCTTGTTGGGTTCACTGGTAACTCGAACTTGGCCCCAGGAACTGCTAAAATAAATGAGCAAAACCAAAACTAAAGGCTTGAATTAGCAAAGTTATAGCTAAGAGCTAAAGTTTGCTTTGAATAACTAAATCAAAGTGACGTACTCTCCGTCTGAGCTGGCTAACAGCATGTGAGTAACCCAGAGGGGTGCTTAACCGAGGTCTTGTCTGTATTTACAGCTACTGACATATGCACACCACCACAACCAGCAACTATCACATTCACAGAGCTGGGAAAGTCATCAGTGTTTCCATGGCGATGGAGAAACTATACATGACAGGAAAAAAAAGGAAAAAGGAGGTGAGATTATGTCTGCGTGCGTCTGGTTTACACATCATGTTTCCAGTGGTTCCCTACTCTGAACGGACTGGCGTGGTCCAGCTCACGTTTACTGTCTAATGAGGAAACCAGTGCCATGGGGGGATTAAGGATCAGACGGAGGAAACCTGTACCTCAGAGATTACCATGGAACATATGGAGCTGCAAACAGAGATGTGCCTACTTTAAATACATCCCATTGGATGGATGACAGATCACCCACATAAACATCCTTCGAACCCTGACCTCAGTTCTTAAAACAACATTTTTTTTAGTACAACTTTAGGTTTTGACATTACTGGACACAAGCAGACACTATTTTCTTACCGTCTCCTCTTCCAAACTTGGCTGAGGGCAACCAGGACACAGCTTCCATGAAGCCCAGCTCTCTGCACACCACTTGGGCTGCGTGGATGGAGAAGTCATCATCGCACACCGTTCCCCACTCTCCATTGTAGAAAACTTCCACCCGGCCCTCATAATGTTTCCTCTTCTCCCCCGCTAGACGTAGTTGGATTACAGGGTTGCCAGATTGGGCATTGCACAGCCCCCAAATACACAACAAGGTTGTTGAGAGACAAATGATGGAAAGTGGGCCCAGCATGATGCAGACCAAAGGAGGAAGAGATGATGATCTACAAACAGACAAAATAAGAATATTTCTTTTTACAATAAGCTTCAGTTCACGTGTTTTTTTTATTTTATTTTTTTAATTCCAGTGAGTTCAATTGTACGCAAGTATTTGAAGTTTGAGTACTTTTAATTCCTGGAAACAAGTGGCACTGTTAAAACTTTGATTTAGTCATCATAATCAGTCTTCCAAAGGCTTTTGGACTACTGTGTAAATTACAAACTTTGCTTGTCTACAATCCAAATTTCAAAGGAAAGGAAGTTTAAGTTTTTTTTTAAATAACTTCAAATATTCTACTGAGCAAACACATTCCTCTTAATCAAACATTTATCTCAGTAATTTATTGAAAACATTTAGCTTTCAGTAGAAGGTAGCCTGGAGGTCAGTGCAGTCGTCTCATAATCCTGAGGCTACAGGTTTGATCCCAGAAGGCATCCAGTGTAAAATATGTGGCTATTTTTTTATACAAGTTGGCTCGCTGTGGTGACACCACCAGAAGGTAGCAGATGAAAAACCCAACATTTAGCTTCTAGAAGAATGAGAGATAAATAATAATTTGAGAAAGTTTGGTGAAGAAAAAAGTGAACAGGTCTTTTTAAATCTGTGTGAGGTGCAAACAGAGTGTACTGTAAATCTATGGCTCCTGCAGGAAGGGCGCAGCTACTGTCTTCATCTGTTGATCTTTGCCTTCAGGCTGATCTGAACTCTCTGAACTTCACAACAGAGAGAACATCGATGTCAGTCTTAATATTTCATGACAAACTATGTGTGCATGACAACTGAGATCAAACACCTTGAAGAAGGGATTCTAGGGAGGCCATTGGAAGGCCATCTCCAGAGTGGAATGAGTTGACGCCACGTTGGAAACCCAACAAACTGCAGGCGTTTGTGTAAACACCCCTCGAGTCAAAGGTTAATCAATTGTTGACCTCTGTAAGGCATCGCCAAGGAGGCTGAGAGTGAAACACGTGGTTCAGCTCCTCAAAAGAACAACTCGAAAGAGGGCAGCAGATATAAATTTCCAATGTCAGTAAAAAAGTTATTTAGCAGGAAAAAATAATTACGGTACATACAAACAACCAAATCCTCTTTGACTAATAACTGGAAAATGTTTGCATAACAAAAGTATCTTATTTTCTTATTTATCAAAATTAACCAATTACTGTATGTTGTTTTAAAGTAACAAAAAGTCAAACCTAATAAGGCTTTTTATCAATTTATTTCCTGATGTTGGTTTAATTGTATTGACTGGACTGATTTTTTTTTTTTCGTTTCTATATATTTTATTAATTCAAGAACACCAACCCAAATAAAACCGCTAATTTATGCCAAATATAAATATAAGTTAAAAAAAAAAAAAAAAAAAAAAAACATTCACATGAGAAAATTAGTTTAACCAACCTAAAATGAATCCAACTCAGCCCTAGTAAAACATTTAATGAGCTTTGAAACATGATGTCAAGTCATTTAAAACATTTACAGCAACACATTTGCTTCATTATGAAAGAAAACCAAATGAATGTGAACTTCTCCCCCACATCAGGTCCTCCAACAAGTAGGCCTGTCATGATAACTAATTTTGCTGGGCGATTAATTGTCTCAGAAATTATTGCGATAAACAATAATATTGTTTGAAATTTGACAATTAGTCGTTATTGTCAATCAAAAGGGTTTTTTTTTTCTCCAGAGGTCAGCATGTTAGCTTAGCTTGTAGCTTAGCTGCTTTCAATGATCCAAAAATGTGATTCTGGATGGTAAAAATGGATTTTAAAGAGAAAAGAGAAAGGGAGGTGACAGTGAAGAGCACCGGAGTTGAGCTTTTTATCATCCAGTGTCTTCAGTAGAAAGAGAGACATGAAGAAACGATAAAGCTGATAAATGAAAATGAGGTTGATAATTTTAATTTATCATGAGATTAATTGATTTATTATTTATTGCGAAAAGCCTACCAAGAAGTTGTTTTTAATTATTGAGTGTACACAATATACAGTTGGATTCTGCATCAGTGTCACAGTTTATTCTTGTGACAGCAGCACCAGCTGCAAGGAGACAAAAGTTTCTTACTCTAAGAAGTTGGCTGAACAACTGAGTGTATAAACAGGACATTTACTGCTTTTTGAGTCAATGCATGAGGTTTGCATTGTTAATTAAAAAAAAGTCTAAAAGTACAAATCCAAACTAGAAACTGTCACGACCAATAGAGAGAAAAAAAAAAAGCAACTATAAAATGTGCTAATATAGCATTATTTTTAGCCAATATACTCATTTACTCTTGTAGATTTTTTTTGTTTGATTAATAAAAATAAAAACAACTGTAGAAACTTTTAGTTATATTAAGGAATAAAAGTGCAGCATGGTAACGTTAAAGGCATAAAGAGCAGGTAAACAGAAATAACAGTTATAGTACCTGTAGTTAGCTAGTTACAATATATCAATACATCACACATGAACGCACGTGCGACACAACTTGCAGCCAAAGGAATGTTAAAAAATAAAAACTCTTACTGTGACTGCGAACAAGCTGCCCACTACTTCCAAGTGACCGACTGTGAGATTTCTAACCTGTCAGAGAGAGGATGGGTTGGGAAGCAGCGGGTCTTTGTCCTTTAAGTACTTTCCAGTTGTTTCGGGTCTCCCCTCTCAGCTGGCTGCTCCTTCCCGTCCCACTCCTCGGCAAACAGAGCAGCCAATCAGAGGCCGCCTCAGCATCCTGGCCCCGCCCCCTCCGGCCCAGTCGCCAGGGTTACAAAACAGGCCTGCTGCTGCTGGGGATCTGATCTAACCTCCCATCCTGTGAGCCTCGTGAGTTCACTTGGAAACAATTTTCTAATGTGGTTCTTCTTGTTTTATGCTGCCATTAAAGCGCATACCAACGTTTAGATCGAGATCTTTAAATTCAGAAAACCGTTGTTTTAAATTAGTTGACTTTTACAAGTTTTTGCTACAATAAAAAAGTTACCTTTTTAAGTCAGTTTAGTGTTTTTGAACCCAAACTGCCCTCATCCCATTGTTTCATCATAGCTCATATGGATTAGTTCAGATCAAAAGTAACATAATAAGGTATTCATCAGTAAACAACCACGTCACCTAAACAAATTCATGAGTGTCTTTTGTAACCTAATTACTTCCCCTGACCTTCTAAGAAACAACTTCAGGTGACAAGAAATGGCAGTAAAAAAATTATGATAATAAAAATAAAACGAGTAACTCACTGATCATTGTGTCTGATGATGAAGAACAAGTTTTTTTCAGTTTGACATGAAACTTTTAGAGTGTAACTGGAAACCTGAACTAGAAAAAAAGTGTAAATAAATAAAGTTTTCTTTTTTTTTTTTTTTTGTATTATAGCCCCTATCGAGTAAGAAAAAGGATGGAATTAGAGGAAAAAAATACTGTGGTTTGATTCATTCTCTTGATGGGTGCCTGCCTGCTAGTGTGTTCCTAATGATGTACAGTATATTATTGTAATCCTGCTCTGCTTTGGGACTCCACCATGTGGACAGAATATGCAGCAAAAACTGACTCTGGATTGCAGCAAACTACGTAATGATCAAATAGACAAAACTATACAAACCTTTAAATAAAATACGGTGTAATGATGCATTTTAATATGTTATTGCAAAAATATGCACGAGGCACAAACCTCCAGTACAGTTCAGCAACAACAAACCAGAAGCTGCAGCAAGTACAGTAATTAATAGTATGCTTTTCTTAAAAAAAAAAAAAAATTGTAACCAAACTATTTTTTAAACATTGATATGAAATTTACAGACAAATTAAAATAACAATAAAAAAAACACTGGTTTCTAAAAAGAAATATGCTTGAAGTGAACATTCTGAAAAAGGCTTCATTTAGTGAAACTGTCTGGTCCAAACAGAAAAATACAAAAAGTGATTTTATAAAGACAGCTGCTTGTACTGTTTGAGGAAATATATTGAAATAAATATGGGATCAGAACTTTCAATGGTAAGATCTTTGGCTAAATTTTTCTGAAAACCATAATGAAATTCAAAACTTTTAACAAATTTGAGGTGCTGTTATAGAAAACATCTTCACCCGCTTCTTCCTTTCTGGGTCACGGGGCGTCACTGGTGCTCATATCCAACAACAGTCACTGTGCAGGTCTCCACCAGTCCATCACAGGGACACAGAGACAATCAACCATTCTCTCTCTCACTCACACCTAGCCCAACATGCATGTTGGTCTGTGGGAGGAGACCTTTGTTGGGGCTTTGATCCACCCTCCATCATGTACTGGTTTAATGTTTGCAGCTTCAATAGTTGTGGACAAAGACAAGAAGATTTTATTCAATCATAACCATTTATTTAGGAATGCACAAAATATAGTCAGTAACATACATTCAGAACATACTTAACTCTTTCATTTTACAAATTTTAGCAACATAACTCTGGATATTCTTTTAATAAAATATACACTGTACCATATCAATGGATGTGCTTTGAAAAGCAGCTTTGAGCTGATATAACACCAGCACAACAGGACGAGGAGTCACACCAAAGTTCATTTCATCTTGATGTTTGGCATCTGATTGTGCAGAAGTAAAGCACAAACTAAACTTTGTTCTTCAAACCTAACTGGACAGGGCTGCAAATATGAATTAAGTCAAGCTCACATCAGATGTTAGATAACAAAACATGACAAACACGTACTCCGAAAAACTCTGATCTTGTTGGTAAATCACCACAGGTAAAGCCATACAGAATGCAGCCCCATTATAACAAGCTCAGAGCATTATCAAGTTACGAGAAATATACCTTACACAGAACAATTTGGCAGCAAAGTTCAGAACAGCACGAAAGGAAAAAATAATAATTTCTGCCTAAATAAAATAGGCACAAAAAAGTCACACCAGCAGCATGTTGATGTGAGTAAAGCCAGAAAGATTTTCATGGCAGAAGGTAATTTTGTTGACACTTAAATGCAGAGTCACAACAAAATAACATGGCACTCGCTAATATTACATCATATTATTTGTCAGAACATATCATCAAATAAATGCACTAACTCTGTGTGGTGCTATTCATATGTAGATTTGCAGAGAAATATATATTTTGAGTAAACTCAGTGGTTTATCCTCAGTATTATGATTGACTGAGATAAGTCAGCCTGTGAAAGAAAAGAGACAAGCTCAAAGACCACCTAATTGTGAACTAATCACAAAATAAAAAAGGCAGAAAAATATGAATAACCAGAAAACAAGTTATATAATTTTAGGCACTCAGAATAGATATTTGATTGTGTTCACACAGATTACATTGGAAATGTGCTATGGTGAAAACTCTGTGCTCTCTTCTAACCTGCATCATCTTTACTTGGATCCCTGCACAGATGCTGAATTACAAGATGAAAAGTTAATGGAAAACAACAAACTATTAGTTCAAATGCTGTCATTTAAAAACCATCAAAAGTGATGCACAGCTTCATGATAACTTCATGAAAACATCTTCATGTTGTAACTTCCATGAAAAAATGTTGTCCTGGAAGCAAACTTCAATTTGAAAAGCAAAAGGAAAAAAAAAAACCAAGATGTGAAATCATAATGTGTTTCAGTAAAATCATGTATTAACTTAAAATATAACTGGTCAACATGTACAGAGTTTATATATATTCTTGCTGTAAGAAAAGTCCATGACTCGAGCTGAAGGAAACCATCAAAGTGCCACAAAGTTGATTTAAATGTTTCCTATTCTGGTCCCAGTTTGGCGATCAGTTCGTCGCAGATCTTAGTGAGCTCCTCAATTTCTTGATTCTGTGAGACACAGACAAAAAAATAAAATAAACAGAGATAATACTGACCTATCTGCACAGGATTCTTTCTGAGGTTTGAGGTTAGTTTCCATCCTTTTTATTTGAAATTTAATGTTCTTAGAAACTAAAACACTGCCCTCTAGTGTTGAGTTTTCTGCAGCAGCTTCAGCAGATGTGCATTTACAAATGGTTTCACCACTAGAATCATTGTCAGATTTCATTTAAACTTTATTACTGCAAAGAGGGGAGTAAAATATTTTATACTTGTTCAAGTACAAGAACTAAACCCAACCATTTAGAACATATGTGTCTTTTCCACAGCGAGTCATCCTCCTCCATCTCACTCGGTCTTCTACGTCCTCTGTCCTCACTCCAGCTACTTCCATGCATCCATATCTCTCCACTTTGTCCTTCATCTTTATATTGTTCCTGGTAGCTCATTTCTAACACCCTGCTACCAGTATGTGTGTCTGACTTTACTGGATTTTAAGTGCTTGGAGTTGAAGGAAATCTGGATTGTTGACAAATTGTGGAGAACTGGCAGCACTCAGACTATGTGCGAACTCTATGTGGTGCTGTATCATAGCTGAGCAGGCTGATCCTTATCAGGACAGTGGAACTTTCTGGCAATGTCCACAAACGGTTGGAAGGAATAAATCTTGGAGAAGTTGTACGCTCGACTTGGCGTAAGTAATCAAATTAGGCTGTTTGGAGTCGCCATGTGAGAATGTACTAGCGAGACTGTTAAGGCAGACACGGAAATTTACGAGTTCAGCCTGTCCCAAAACAATGTTGATATCTGAATCTGGACCTGGCTTTGGAAGGCGGTCTGTCTCAAATTTCTCCTTGGACGTTATGGAAACTAAGATGCTCTGTCCCCCTCCCCACACTCTCCCTTCCCCAAGGTTGTGGACCTGTGACAGAGCTCAACCGAACTGGCTGATAAATAAACACCTCTTATCAGGACTATGGATGGGGGCAGGCCTCTGGACTGTGATGTGCTACGACCTTCCCTCACACTCAATGCCTCCAATGGCCTCCCTCGCAGAGGTGCCAAGGGCTGCGTCGCTCACCTGGTGGCCATGTTGGAACCCCCACCCTCCTACCAACTCCACACACATATGTATTATGTCTATTTATGTTGCTTTGGTAGATTTTTTTATGCTTCAAACCGTGTCCTGTCAAAGACACGGTTTGAGAGATCTTGTTTTTTTATAACTCTCTCCTTATGTTTTCTTTCCTTTTGCTTATCTAAGCAACAGGGGCAGCACATCTTAGAAACTGCAGCCCCCTGTACACCTCTGTCCATCTTTAGGATGGCTGTACGGAAAGTAATTTTGTTGTACTTCACTGTGCAAGGATAATAAAAAGCATCCTGATTCTGATCCACCAAAAAATAAGATCAAGTCAAACTAAACAAGCAGCAGCAAGAATCAACGAGTTTTGTGGGAAGTGGTTAAAGGTCCTAACATTAGAGGAATAGTGCTGTCATTAATCCAATGAAATCAAAACCACAAATGGCAACAGATGTTTGATTTGTTTCCTGTTATAGTTCCCACATTCCACAGTTCATTTGATGTGAATGCAGCAGTGTTGAAACATGCCTCATTCATCATCTTTTCTAACTTCAAAAATCAAAAAGGTGAAACCACAAAAAGCTACTGAAAGGTTTACTGTCAGGAATCTTTTAGCAGCTCTGTCTTATGAACATATTTAAACGGAGTGGACTGATCATAATCCTTTTTAAAGCATCTTTACCTTCTGAAGGACAGCTCTTTCCAACGACTCCACCTTCATTTGCTCCTTCCTCAGGCTTGCATTCAGAGCGACACTCTCAGCGTTGGCCTTGGCACGTACCTGAGCTATCTCCTCATTAGCTCTGTTAGAGAGGAAGTGAAGAAGCCAATAGGCACAAAATGAGATTCTGTCAAGAATAAACAAGCTGCGATTTAGGACTTAAATGACAGAATCACATGAACTGAATCTTACTTGTCCAGTTTCTCCTCAGCGTGAATTTTTAACGTTTGATATCGTTGCTCCTCCTGCTTGATGCGCATCAAGTAGTCCTGTGCACACTTCTTCAGCACCTCTTCATTCTGTACAGATTTAGAGCATGTCAAAAGAGCAGGTAAAATACATAAAGCTGTACATCATCTCAGAGAGCATCATACAGACCTTCTTGAAACCCTCCAAAACTCCTTTCATGTTCTCATACCTCCTGAAGAGATCAGCGAAGGAGCGCTCCACTGAGTTGAGATCAGCTATGGCCTGATCCCTCTCCAGAGTCAGCTGCATGACAGACTTACTGCAGGAAAGACTCTTCTGCTGCTGCGTATCCTCTGCAGACAAATGAATGAACATAAGCTCAATGTGTCTACTACAAATTAAAAATGGATGAGACAAAACTAACATTTATCCAAGAACTTAATAATAAATGTTAGCAATCATGTTTAGATTTTCTTGCTTGCATGATTTTAGCCATATATTTTTTTAGGGAATGGAGCAGCATAGTGTCAGGAAAATATAAACTACAGGATTTTTCTTCTAGGCTACTCGTTGTAATGTGTTTGAGTTTCTGAGCTCAGTATCCTGACCTCAGTTCGATCGCATGCTTTTTACTTCCTGAACACCAGAGTGCAGGCAAAAGGTCAAACTGTGGGTCAAACAGCTCATCCATCCATCTTTACCCGCTTCTTCTTTTTGGGGTCGCGGGGGTCACTGGTGCCCATATCCAGCTGTCACTGTGCGAGAGGCAGGGGACACCATGGACAGGTCTCCAGTCCATCACAGAGACAGAAAAAGACAAACAACCATTCACTCTCTCACTCACACCTAGGACAATTTAGAGTCACCAATCAGCCTAACATGTTTGTTTTTGGTCTGTGGGAGTAAACTGGAGTAACTGGAGAAAACATGGAACTCCACCATGAAAGGTACTGGGCCAGGATTTGAACTAGTGACCTGCTCACTGAGAGGCATCAGCTTTACCAACTGATCCACCATGCCACCCTGTCAAACAGCTCTGTTAAACTGAATTTAGGATAATTTCATAAAGGACAAATTACCTGTAAACACTTTTATTTCATATTTTGTATACTATGAAATTCAATAAAAACAATCAATGTTCATTTAACAAAAATGTTTAAAAACAAAACCGTTTTGTTTTTCCAGGATTCAACCTTCAAGCTTAAACACATTTTCAAAAATTGGGACAGTAAATTGTCACCAACACAACACACATTGGTCACTTTATCAGTGCAGCCTTGGACTGGTCCTCTGGACATTCAAATGTCCAGAGGACCAGACTGAACTTTTTTTTTTTTTTTTTTTTTTTGGTTAATGGAATTATTT
>JAVCKU010000128.1:20837242-20847932 GCA_032273985.1 Hypsolebias coamazonicus | reverse complement strand
CTTACATCAAATTCGAGTTAAGAACGGTTTGTAGGTACGGAACCCGTTCGTAAGTTGAGGACTACCTGTACTGTATAAGATGCAACACATTTTTCTTGAGCACTTTGTTGCTGTGTCCATTAGGAGGCGGAAGAAACCTTCATAACTGAGCTGGCAGCTTTGGCCCACGTCTCTGTCCACAGTCCAGATATGGAACCAAGTGATGAAGATGTTGGTAAGCAATTTTACTCAGAAAAAGAAAATATGCAAGAAATTGATCATGTCTTGTGGAAATATAGTGACATCAAAACATTTTTGTTAGTGATATTCTGAAATAAACTATTATTTTAGTAATTTTCTAAATACAGATTGAAAGTGATGAAAGGTAGCTCTATTTTGAGAGTATTTACTACCACAGCATAATCAGAGTAAAAAAATACAGCTGTTTAGCTAATAAATAAATTTATTTAAGTTGGTAAGTTGTTAAAATAACTGACAGAACTTTTAAAAATGTTTTAATAGAGATCAAATCTGACTTGTTCTTAAATCTTCACTTAAATTTTTGTCACTTCTGTGTTTTTTAAATGATTTGTGGATGAAAGAATTGATTTATGAAGAAATTTAATGCCTTTTATATAATATCTAATAAAATATAATTTATTTTTCACTTTTTGGTACTTTATTTTGTACTTTTATTGCATGCTTTGATATTTCTTGTTATTTTAGCGAGTAGAAATGGTTCTCATCCTTAACATTTCATTGTTGACCTTGTGTTAACTTGCATATGACAAACTTATAAGAAAAATTCTGCAGCCACCACTGTTGTCTTCAGTGAACATTCATTTCCCAATTACCACTCAAGATTAAACAAACTGTTTACCTGACTCTATTATTTAAGTTCATGATGGCTTAGCTTTTTATTTTTAAAGCATTTGAGTCTAAAACCTGAGCTGTTTATGTCACATGTTCTTGTAATTTATCATGTGTTGTACTTTGACAGGTGAGCTGAGCCCTCCAACACTGGACCTGCTAGCCTTGAACCCAGCACTAGATCCAGCCTTCAATCCGTCTCTGACTCCATCTTTTGTACCGACAAAAGTGAAATCAAAACCAAAGAAGAAAGAGGGAGAGTCTCATCTCAGCTAAACTCTTTATGAATAATATTTATGTAAAAAAACAAACTTTTTTCCTGCTTTTTGTAAAGCAAATTAATAGTTTTATCCTGTGCTCTCCATTTTTCAAAATGTACCGTAAAAATTGTATGCACTGAAAACTTATAAAGCTGTGTGATCTTTTGTGCACGTGTTGTTCTTTCTTTTCAACTAGCTAATAAAACTGCAACACAGCAGTGCTGACAGTAATGCATTACTGACCGTATTCACCCGTACCATGGCTCATTCACTGCATTGATTCCTGAGTGCAGAGGATGATGGATGCTCTCCTCTCAGCGAGTTGTTAGATAAATTAGAGATGTCCTTCCTGATTGTAGCAGAGTGCTGCTACTCAGCGATGAAAGCCTCGCCCTTTTTCTTGCTCTAATGGGGTTTTAAGTACACCCCGTTTATGAATGGTAATGTAGAGTAATGGTGAAAAGTCTGGGAGTCTGGCAGACAGCTCTGTGTGCAGCATTCAAGCGGGAAATTTAGCCCGGACCGTTGGGTTTCCTGTCAGGGGTGGACATTTTATGTTTGTCAATTAAAAAACATCAATTTTTAATCTGCCCTTTAATCGTGTGCTTACCTTGGAGCCATAACTGTTTCAGACACACAAACATGTCAGGGTGACCTGCCAAGTGTGTGTGTGTGCATATTATCAGAAATGTGGTCTTACTATCGACTTTGCGAGTGCCGTTGCAGCTGATCTGTGATGAAGGGAAACCATTTGGATGTATTTTGAGATCCCTCAGGGACCTGCAGTGACTTGTGGGAAGATGACCTGATTTCTAATTTTTTCCTCTCCTGCCTGGGTTCTGGGCTAGTTGCTTTTGTTAAACAGAGATGCCTGAAAGGAGTGTGAGATGAGCAAACCGGTAGTCTTTTTCTGGAATATGGACTTGTTTACATCATAAATGAGGATTTTCCTGATGGACACAGGTGTGGCTTTAATGCTTTCCAGTAGATTTGGGTAAGTACGATGAGAGATGGAGAACAGCTGTTGTTGTTTCAGAGAAATAGTCCAGTTCATTTGCAGGTGAGTCTGACTATTGTCATAACTGGGAGAAGAAACAAAAATTGATCTTAATGTACTTTTTTTATGTAGACTAATGATTGTATTTTTACCCTCATCAAAATGTATGCAACAATCAAAGTTGTCAAAAAACAACATTTTTGTCACTTTTGTGCAAATGGCAGTGGAGTCAAGATGCCATGAGCAGGAATATATGTGTGCAGTGTGACAGCATCATTGGGTCAGATGACCAGTTAACAGTTTTTTTTTTTGTTTCTTTGACAGGTGAGCAACAATGGCTAACCTGCAGCAGGAATACCCTGGAGTTCTTCTGGTCATTCTGGAGGAACTGGCCCATATGCGCCAGTGGTTAACTTTCCAAGACCTTTGTCGTATGGTCAGCACCCGCTTCGACCTAGACCATCTTATCGAGCTCAGGAGTTTGCTGTTTGCAGCTGCCAGCAGGGATCCCTGTTTTCCTGCCACCTTATTCAGGGACCGGGTCTCTACAAGAGGCCAGGGACTTTCACCCATAGGGGTCGCTGCAGACATAGTAACTATCTTCAGTCTTATTCAGATGACGGGCGGGGTTTCTGATGACCGATCAATGGTAAGCCAGACAGTTCTGCCTGTTGACCAGTCCCCGGGCCCCATTCTACCTGGGATCCACCCCCTGAACATTTCTGGTCGAGGAAGAGCACGTGCCAACTCTGACGCCAGTGGAAGGTCTATCGACCAGCACTTGCTGTTTCCTAAATCAAATTACTCATCTCGCAAGAGAGCAAGTCTTCCCCCAGATCCCATCTCATTTGTGCCCTCCCCTCCTGTCAGGACAAGAGCTGTGTCTTTTGACTTACCTCACACTACACACTCATACTCCATTAGTCCAAACCTTGATGAGGTTATGAAAAATATCTACCTGCCATTGGAGACAGACAGTGAGTCTAGTGGAGATTCTGCTACAATGGAGGTGTTTGAAGCTGAACCAGGAACAGCAGTTGATCAGAAGAGAAATGTTTTTAAGAAGGACTTCCATAACCAGCCACCTCTAATACCACAGGTGACTGTCAGCAGTGAGTCTCCTAGTCCCAAAGCAGGGCATATGGACTTCGACAATCGCAGCTTTGAAGTAATCCCCAATCCTTATCCATCGCCTACAGCAATTCACCTCTCACCAGAGCAGCGGGTTAAAGCTAAACACGAGAGCATCGACGATCTGCAAGACTCAACTTATTTTGGGCCAGGCTCAGTCCCGGATCCTTCCCCACGGCACCTTCGACCACCAAGGGCAAAAAGACCCCTCTGGAACAATAAGAGTCACAGTCTAGAGGACCGTATAGGTGTGGACAGCATTGATATGGGGATAGAATCCCAAACAGGACAACTTCCGAGGCAATCTACCCCTGCTATCAGCAATTTGGGGGGAGAGAGTGCAGATGGTGGAACTCCAAAAGGACGTGAAAGAAGGAAGGCTCAAGGAACACAAACTGACCCACCAGACCACCGGAGACTTCGTAGCCTGGTTCATGCTGATCGCTTCTCCTTCATGACCTCATTAGACGACCCTGAGTTTTGTGAGGATGACATCAGTGCAATCTTTCATTTCTTAGATGATATAAGCATGTGCGGATCTACAGGAGTTCTGCACCCCAGCGATGGTAACCTTACCCAGGACACTCCTGAGGCTCGACGTGGTCGCCTGGGTCAACTCCAAAGACTCTTTCATTCCCTGGAAAGCAGTGACGATGGGCTAAAAGCCAGTGTCTGTAAGCTGTTGCTTCGTATGAGTCAGATAGAAAGACAACTAGAGTCACTGAATGATGTGAAGGCTGAGATTTCTCAGGTACTCTCTGCTTTGCAGCGGCTGGATGAAAAGATCCAGCAACCCATTGTTGATGGTGGACAGGGCACTGGTGACAGATGGCTTGAGCCTCTCAGTGGTGTCTCCTCTTTTATGAGTCACCCTATAACTCCCTCTGATTCATCAGAACCTCAGCCTCTGTCTGCAACTGGACACTTGTTTCCTGGGACAAGCACAAGTAGTCTGGACTGGAGCCGATGGAACACCACTGGAGATCAGACGGAAACCAGCAAAGGTCAGGTAGACTCCAAAGGAACAAAAGAAGGAAATAAGGATGCATCATCTCACCGAGCCTCCAAAACCCAGCTTGAAGAAAAAAGTCTGTCTGACACCAAAAAGATAAATAACTCTAACTCTGCAAGAGACTGGACTGTGGCATTCTCCAAAAATAAGGATGGGAAAGCATCACAAAGGAAAATTGGACAGGTAGACAACTTTTACATTCTACATCTTGTGCACTTTTTTAATATATTTTACTCTATATAGTTTCTACATGTAATTGTTTAATGAGAGGTGAGTAACTAAATCACCAAACAATAAGTAATTTTGAAGGCAATGAGACAGTTGGTATGAAGTGTTTATTAGTTAGCAAGGTCTATAGCCGCAGTATATAAATGGTAAATGGACTGTACTTATATAACACCTTTCTATCTTATCAATATACTCAAAGCGCTTTACAACATAATATTTGTCTTCATTTACCCATTCATACAGCACTCTACTAGATCTGTACAAAGACTAATCAGTGCTTTAGATCACATTCACACACTGATGGGACACATCGGAGGCAATGAGGGGTTCAGTGTCTTGCCCATTCTACATGTGGCTGCTGGTGGAATCGAACCCCACAACTCTTGCATTGGAGGACGAATGCTCTATCCACTCAGCAACAGGCACCCCCAGATGTATATACCATGCCTATCTCTCCCTGTATTCTGCAGAGTAAACAAATTTGATTATTTGGATGTGTGACGGGCTCACTGAGTGGGTAGTGCTTCAAATCTACAAAGACTTGCTTTTTTCATTCAAACTGATGTGCATGGTAGTATTTATTTATTCAGTTTAATCGTTATGTTTCAGTAAAAACATTGTGAGCAATAACATGCAGTTCACCTAAAAATCTGTGTTTGGTCCATTCATATTCTAGGCAGATCAAACAGACAGTACCACTAACCTACTCTCCCAGAAACCAGCCAGTGTGATGGAACAAATGTTAAACTCTTCACTGTTTCGACACAAAGACAACAGTCTGACAGGGGCTCTTGGCTCTGGGAAGGTCCTTGATCCCAGACTGGCTGAGAGAAGAGGGAGACCCATATGGACTGTAGATGAAAAGGAGGCGCGAATCTCCCCTTTGGACTTACAGGTGAGGAATATAGACTAGAAGGACTAAAGTGGAGAGAAGAATCTCCTAAAGTTCTGTTGCTGTATAGTCTCAATATGAACAAGAAAGACATTATGTTTTATAACAAAGGTAGTACTGAAATATTTTTCCAATTTAAAACGCATTAATGTAATTCTGTTCCTCAGGGTCAGGAGTCTCTGAACCCCAACAACACAGAGTTCTGGATGGACGACATTTACACTCCAGGCTACGACGCCCTTCTAAGGAGAAAAGAGGCTAACCGTCGCCGACTCAAGATCTGCAAACTGCTTGCACTTGTTGCCACTGCAGTGGCAATCATCCTCATTATTGTCATTCCCATTTGCACGATACATTCCTGAAAATGAACAAGGAAATAAATCACTTGTAAAAATACCAAACCTTTGCACCCATTTTAATTGTTTAGGTATATTTATCAGCAGCTATTTGTTGTATCTTGGAAATAGCACAAGGAATAATTCAGGATAGGCTGGAACACTTTAAAGCTAGGATGACGATCAGTTACTCCTTACATTTCTCAGCATGATTTGTTAAAAGTTTTTACATTTTACAGCAGAAAAGCAAAATTTAGACCTCAGTTGTGTGAATTATTTTCATATTTCTTCCTCATTTGCTCTTATTTAGTTGATGATTTGTGTTCTTAATATTTCAGGTTTGTGCAAAAGAAAGTTAATAATTGTAAAGATTTAAGTGTCCATTTTTTCTGACAGCATTTGCTGAAAGTGATACTGAGCCAGTTCAAAAGTGTCAATGTCTTCTCATATTCATATTTTGCACCGCCTGACTTGTTCTTGCCATTCCCTTAAGAACAAAACAGGGCTAATTTACCTTTTATGTCAAATAAAAGTTTCTTTTGTTAGCACAAATGCACGTCTGTTACAGTATTGGATTGTACAGGGGGTGGGGGACATTATTTTCTTGGAGCTGCAGTGTTCTTGTCCTTTAAGTAAAACACATATACTGTAAACAAGCTAGGATTAATAAAATATTTTTCATACGGTTCGCTCCCTGTTGTTTTGTTTTTTTTCCAACATGAAGACAGAATCTTCCCAGTCCACGTGCAAATGTGTTTTACTTGTGGTGCAACGTGTTTACCAAGTGTCGAGTTTCACCAGTGAAAGATTGTTGTTAATGCTAATGCCTTCGATGTGAAGAAAAGAGGAAGCCTCTTCCGGTAAACACTCACTGAGAGGGGATTCCACTTTTAATTCAATTGATAGGAACATTAGTGTACGCACAATATCTTTTGACAGTATTCAAATGCTTAAAGCTTCGCCGCATTCCTGCAGATTCACTCAGCTGCAATGGAGTCATCTGATATCCATTAACTTAACCAGTGACACTCCATGTTGCACAAGCATCCTTAAAAGCTGCAGTTTGCTTTTGAAGCCAAAATGCAAATCGACGGCACAAAGTTTGTATACTTGTACAATAGAAAGCTGATTAATACCAAATACTTTCCTTACAAACTTGACATAACTCAGTTTTCATGAGACTCCTGAGTGTTGGTGTTTGACCCGCCAATAAAAAAGAAGAAATATGAACAGTCACAACGTTCTGTCAATGCAACTTTCAGGGAAGAAATTATGCTAAAAGTTGAACATGTTAAAGTGCACAGACATTGTGATGAGTAGGGAAAAAAGTGCATCAGTAAGACGAACTGTTTTCTCAAACCTTCATGGCTTCACTTTGCCTCGTGTACACAGATAAGCACAGGATGTGAGGAGGGTGTGTTCTGCTTCTGTCTCCACTCCCCAGTAGCTGCACTCTGCCAAGCAGTACCCCTGAGGGTGTTTATGGATCCATTACCTCTCCAATGGTTCCACCGGGGAAGCTAGACCTCGGAGTAAGCACAATCTGCAGGTGCTTTCTCTCAAACTTCAATGCATCAGAGCAGTGGTTCTCAAACTTTTTGCAAGTACCCCCTCACTAAACACTAAGCTCTTTCAAGTACTGTACCACCATTTTGTCAAGCATTAAAGGCTTTTAGGCTTGTACTGAAATGTTTCTAGCAGACTGAGTATCTGACATTGTTAAGAGAAATGACATATCCAGAGTCAAACAATAAGTTTCAAGTAAAAATAGCTTTTTTTAAGCCTTCAACAAACCCAAATGGCTGAAGGATGCATGTCGAGGCCTGATGAACCTCATCTGGACCTTCTTTAGATGAGGATGTAATGAAGGTAATTGTCAAAACACCTGTAGAACTTCAGGTCTACACCTAAGTGCCTCAAAATTTTAACAACAAGCCATAAATGCTTTGATCGCTGAATAAACAATAATTTTCACATTTTAAGTTCTGGCCTATATAAAGGAAATTGAATCTTAGTTGATGTGCACACGTTTATTTCTTATCTTTGACTCCCTACTCCAAAAATGTATGTTTTTAAACAGAATTTAAGAGAAACTATCAAAGCATGAGATCTGATCGTTTTAGGCAGTGAATGCTGAAACAACATCACATATTCTGTAATCTTGACTTTTCTGCCACCTCTTCAATTAAACACTAATTTTAGAATACTTGAATCAAATTCTCTTGGTGGCAGCACAGTGGTGCAACTGGTAGAGCTCCGGTTCAAGTCCCAGTCCATGGGCCTTTCTTGGTAGAGTTTGTATGTTCTCTCTGTGCATGTGTGGGTTTTCTCCAGGCAGTCCGGTCTCCTCCCACAGACCAAAACATGCATGTTAAACTGACTGTTAACTCTAAATTGTCTCTAGGTGTCAGTGAGAAAATGAATGGTTGTTTGTCTCTATGTGTCCGTGTGATGGACTGGAGACCTGTCCAGGGTGTCCCCCACCTCTCATACAGCGATGGCTGGACATGGGCACCAATGACCCCCGCGACCTGAAAAGAAGAAGTGGGTAAAGATGATGGATGGATACTCATCTGCTCACACAGACTCATGTTGGTGCTGTTGTTTGACATAATGTTTTATGCTATTAGTGCGTGGTGTATTATTTAGTTGATCTTATTACTGTTTTTCTTTTACATTTTATTGTTGGATGTAACTGGGACCCTGCTCTCATTCCACCACATGTACCACATGAGATGTGAATGACAAATAAATCTGTCTGACTCTGAAATTCTCTTGCAGATTTACACCTTGTATTGCACTCACATCCTACAGAGACATCACTGGCACAGCTGAGGCAGCCTGTAGCTCACCAGTTAACCATCACCCACTCCACTTCCTATAGGAAGACATGAAATATTCTTTATTGTACTTGTGTTTCAAGTAGTTTCCCTGTGACACAAGGATTATAATTTGCTTGAACACCTCAGCTTTATGAGTATTGCTGTTTTTACAGCTCAGTTCATGAGCGTTAGTTCTTTGTGTTTAACTTGTTAATACTTGTTTTCGTCAAGTAATATTAAGTTAAATATGTACTTAGTGGCATTTGACTTCTTTCGGGTGTTGTTCTGAGTGGTAGCACAGGTGTTATGAGCCTGTAATCGGAAGGTCGCCGGTTCGACTCTCTGTAGTAAAAACATCAAAAACGTGGTTGAGAAAGGTCCAACAGCTGCCTCCACCCTCATTTGCTCCACTCTGGGCCCTTCAGCGTACCCCTTAACCCCCACCATCTGCTCCCCCAGGTGCAGATGGTGGGGCCCTCTGTGTGGAGCAGAGGGTTCCCCACAGAGGGCTGTGGTAGCTCGGTGGTCTGTGTGGTTGGACCAAGAAAGGCATCCGGTGTAAAAACAGTTTACAAGTCTTTGTGCAAGTTAGTTCACTGTGGCAACCCCTGAATATAGGAGCAGCCAAAATAAGAAGAATACTTGATTTCTTCTGAGTACCACTATGGATCCTGAGGATCCAATGGATCATCACCTGTAGTACTTGTATTCAAGGACAACATTTTGTACACAGGGTCCCAGTTATATTCAACAAAAGTATTAAAATATGAAAGTATGTAAAACTAAAACTTTGTATGCAGTCTGAGAACCAAGGCGTTGGATGGCCTTGATAAAAGTTACACTCCTGAGACACAAAAATTAAATTTTCTTAAAATGTGGAAATTGATTTGTCTCCAGGCTGGCCTCCAAACTTTATCTTACAAACCATTTGAAAGACACTGAATGTCTGTACTGGTCCCATAGTGAAGGGTTTACTCTGCTTCATATAATATTACCACTTGATGATATATGTTGCCTGTCTGAATAATCTGCCATGAACCTTTTATTATCATGCGTCATATATGAAGGTTAAAAACTTGCTAAATGAAAACAATATTTTCTGAGGAACTGCTCCACAATTTAAATTACTTTCTGTTCTTCTTGGTCAAGTCTGGGATTACATTTACAGATAGCACAAACAGTCCACTTAGCTGAAGAAAAAGCAGACAATGTCTGCCGTAAAAGAGAGTGTTAAGAGTTAAATGATCCATGACTGAAAGAAATGTACCTGTAGACATGAATTATTGATGAAAACAGAAAGGTTTTTATTGACTGACAGAGCCTATTATTTCAGTTCAGCCATAATGGACTCACAATTCTCTCTGGACATACTTTGTACATGCAGTACTTGCGACAGAGTGTAATGCTAGATCAAATAATATACCCATTAAAATAAAAAGAATCAAACAGGTATGCACAAAATACAGTAATGCCTGTTGTTTAGTTATTTGATGTAGAAGCTGGGTATACATGCATGTACATTGTGCAAGTGATTCAGCGTGTTATCCTCTTTAAGAACTGCACAGCAAAAGTAGAGCTGCACCCAGATATGCCAGCAGTGTTTGATGAATGATGCGTCTGTGTGTATCCCGTGGGCAGGATGACGACAACACACACTTACAGACTGTTTCAAAGGATTTTATTCACAATTTTCTATACAGATGTGCTAACATTCTTACACACTTAACCAAAATGGAACAAAATTACCCTAAGACAGTGTGAAAAAAAAAGTGTAAATTCTCATGTGGTGTAATGCATTCAAGAATAACTTAAAATAATCCAAAGAATTGCGTGGTTGTAATGTGAAGTGTTACTCTGACTGAAATGGAATGCAATTAAACATTTGTACAGCTTGAACAGCGATGCAATAATGTTTATTATTGTATTTTATTGTTATTATTAAGGTTGCATGTAGTTTTTTTTAACAACTGTTGCAATATTTTTTAAAGATTTTACAGTCAGAAATGGCTGTTGTCGAGCTGTTAACTAGATAAAGAGTTACGGTTGAAATAATGAAACTAAGTAATCAGATAAAATATTAGTACAAGGATGTTAGAAATGTAGAAAGACAGAGGAGATATATGGATGCAGTTAGACAGGACATGGATGGAGTGAGGACAGAGGC
>JAVCKU010000128.1:20648666-20659838 GCA_032273985.1 Hypsolebias coamazonicus | reverse complement strand
ATATATCATACACATATAGCTTTGATGATATGAGCAGGTGTTTGATTCTGAACACTCACATTTTCTGATTGTGCAGCTCCATATTTGGCTCTCATTTGAGGTTCCTTAATGGTGGCCAAGTTGGTTCCAGTAATGGTCAACATGGTTCCTCCACTAGAAAAGGATAGAAAAACAAATCAGAAGGAAGAACAAGAAAATAACACAAATATAAAACTGTAAAAAAAAAAATTCTATATGAACTTGTGTGTGTGCCATAATTAATAATCTCCTGCTGCTTCTTTCTTGCACAGTCCCAGCGTGTTAAACAATGATTCACTATTACTGCACACTCCAGCTGAGGCTTTTTACCTGCTTCTTCGTAGAAGTCCTTTTCCTGCAGTGATAGTAATGCTACAATGCTGGTATTAATGATAAAAGCTTTCTTAAATTTATATGAAAGATAGATACATTTGATACTTTTGTTGGATGTAACTGGGACCCTGTGTACAGTTTCGTTCCACCACATGTACCACATGTTGTGCGTATGACAAATAAAGAATCTTGAATCCTCAAAGGACAAAGAAGCAAATATGTTGCATTATTTCTGACTTTTAACGCGCTTGGCCTCTCAATGCTGCATCACAAAAGCCAGAGGAAATGTGAACAGACAGTAATAATGTTGCAAGTTGTACCCAGCATGGGTGTCAGATTGTACCATCTTTACACAAGCGACCTATTCAAGATTATGTGATGCTGACCAGCAGGAACACGAGTAACGTGGGTGAAAAGACATTGACTTCTTGACGGCCTCTGCTGGCCTGTGAGGCTGAACTTTATTTGATGAGAGGCGTTCTGAAATATGCTAAATAAGAGAAGAAACAACCAATCTAGTGCTAATGCGAGTCATCGTGGGTAAAAAAAAAAAAACACTGACTACATTGCAGAGCTACTAAAACACTCCACACAAAGAGATGTTCTGTATCACTGTTTGTATGTTCTAGCAAATGGTGAAAACAAAAATAAACAAAACAAACAAACAAAAAAGCACTACAAATGTCCTCCTTTGGGAGCTCAGAGTGAAAAAACCAAACACAAGCTGAGAGCTGAGGTTATTTCCCTCAACAGTGGAACTCGTATTTTCACCTGTTTACATGCAATCTACTCAACTAGACGACCATCAAAGCAAAAACATAATTACATTAAATTGTAAGCACATGGTGAAGTTATTATTTGAATGTGTTATGTTGGGTCCAAATAAAGCTGCTGGAAGAAGAAAGATGAATCCAGTCTGAGAACGCTATGTAAAATTGTTCCTGTAAGCAGCTGAGACCAAACAGGACAAGAAGACTGCCTGAGCAGAGAAAAGACTTTGGGCTTTTCATGGCTTAAAGGAGTCAGGCTGGTGCACGGCCTGGTGTGAAAAGGACCAGATGAAGGCATTTAGGAGGTTTACATGTAGTTACACATTTGTTGATGGAAGAACAGAGCTATGGGTAAACACAAACTATACTAAAGCCCTACTCTACAGAGGAAGATTTGATGTGAGACAAGATTAGAAACTTTCTTATAAAGAAAAGTTCCCACAACATGTTATGCTGTGCACACTGTGCTACATTCAACAAGTGGTGGGACATGCACTCGTCACGTTGACTTGTGTCTGGATTGTCAGTGGAAGAAGTTTCTCCTGAACAGAGGAAACGCAGACTCAGTCAACCCATATTTGTGTTTCGGACAAGAACACCACCCCCCAGTGCTAGCCGAAGTGTCCCAGAAATCGGGTCATCAAAGGAGACCGAGTTATAAAATAGCTTAGTATAAAAAGCATGAATAGCGAGGAGAACCATGCGCCTCCTCCTTTGGGAGCACAGAGTGAAAAACCAAACACAAGCTGAGAGCTGAGGTTATTTCCCTCAACACTGGAACTCGTATTTTCATTCTCCTTCCCCCGTCTCCATCCCTCAACCTTTCATTCTTTCCACTCCAAACGAGACTTCTCATCCTTTCACACCTATTTCCCATGATGAGAGACTTTGTCTCCCCACAGAGTTTTAAACGCAAGTCCTATTTTCACCTCAGCTCCCTGCAACGCTGCAGAGGAGGCCTATTACACCGTCTGAACAAAGTGTCAAGTGGAAAAATCTGTCTAAGCCTGACTTAAAGCCTCTGCTCCAAAATAAATCTGACATCTTTTGTATACAAATCAGAGCTACTTTAACACAAAATTTCTTTATTTAAAAGTTCAAAGAGCTAACAGTGACACTTTCTTTTAAAGTGAAAAGAGCCTCTCCAAACAAACGAAACATCAGTATTTAATTTCACTGCAATAGGGGTTTGATTCTGACATTTGCTTGGACTTTATTTTTATTCAACATGTTATTTTTACTTTTTCTTAGTATAAATACAAAGTTTTATTTGAGAGTTTAGAAAAAATAATTTACAAGTTCCTGGAACTACCACTTCAGAAATAAATGAAAGAATCAGAGGTGTGCATAAGTTGGTGTGTATGAGTCGACGTTACTTCAGAGCCGAGAAGTGGGGAGTTTCTAGGTCATGCAAGTGAGCTCATTAACATTTGGAAGCTCCAAGCTTTGCTGTATTTTATATTTCTCTTCTACATCACAGCTTGTGTTTGCAGAGGAAATCTTCCTGCGGCCATGTAGTCTCATATCAATAAGTCAAGTCATATTTACAGATCCATGTTGGCTGCAGCTCGTCAGCTAGCAGTGCACTGCTTCAAGAATCTGTCGTACTGCTGTTCCTGCTCACAAAGGTTTACTTTTTAAAATATAAACAGGATAAGGAACACGCCGTCTAAAAAGTGGGCTGGGTGTGACAACTGGGGAGAACTTTGTTGTTTCATTCAGACACAGGGAAGGAGTATGAAGTAGTCGTAGTATTCTTCAGTTAGTTCTGCTAAAGTCCTTTAAAACAAGGGCAAACCTGTTGGCACAACGATCACCAAGTATTAATAATGTATTGATCCGCTTGTATGTGTTCAGCAGATGAACAGCACATCAAGAAGAATTGTAGATCACACACTATACAGATGGAAATTATATATAAATAAATAACAAATCCTTGCAGATGAATTATAAAGTGATGAACGATGGAGTCATACATATAATATTTACACTCTGAAACATTATTAATACAGTCATTAAGACCACGCCCAGTTGACTTCTATTTTATCAAAACCATTCATTATGTTTGTGGACGAAACACAAGATGGAATGAATATAAATAGACAAAAATATTAGAAAACATTCATCTGCACACCTGGGGTGGGGGTCAGTGGATATCCTACCTGGCAATGCTCCAGTCAGGCTCAATCTTGAGGATGGTGGGATCATCGGTGTAGCTGAACTTGACCTCCGGGTTCCTCAGCTCTGCGGCGTTGATGTCCACCATGACGGGTGTGGGATCCGTGGTCTTCCCAGCTGGGGTCACACATACTATCTCCCTGCTGCTCCTCCTGAATAAGAAGGAAAGGAAATCAGCAAAAGACAAAAAAGGACAAAAAAAACAAAGCTAAAGATGTCACTGTACGTTCAGAGGATGAACGTTTGGACAATGTCTCTGAGATGAGCACAGAAAATAAACAACTTGTGTATTATCTATTAGATAAGACAAAACAGAGACACAAACAAACATGTACACAATTCTGACAAGTGCCTGACAACAACAGACATCTTTCACTCTGTTCGTCATGCTTAATTATTGTTTAAGAAGGTGGATTTTTGGTGTGGGGCTCTGTAAATCTACATACAAATGCAATTCACAGGTGAAAGACGTGATTTGGTGCAAGTCCATGTTTTATGCCACTCATCGCCTGCTAATGTCCTGGAGTTTCCCCAACCAAAACTACATTGCTGATGTGTGTACACAGGAGGAGCAGGGTAAATGTTTTTATTAACTTTCATTTAACCAGGCAAACCCCACTGAGATTACAGATCTATTTTGTAAGTGAGGTCTGGGTTTGACGTCTAAACATGCATGTTTTTGGACTATGGGAAGAATCTGGAGTACCTGGAGAAAACCCATGCAAACACGTGCAGAACATGCAAACTCCACCCCAAAAGGCCCCCGGCCGAGAGCAGGGATTGAACCCAGGACTTTATTGCTGAGAGGCAACAGTGCTAACCACTAACACATCATGCAGCCCAAACTAAAAGTGTAGGAATGAAAAGAGCAAGCTGATCAGTACACTGGTCCAATGTCTGTGATCTTCTATGAAATCAAATCCAAGTGAAGAAGATGAAGAGTGAAAATCTATTCCAGGAGCCTGTTCTTGGCCCCTTGCAGTGATCTAGAGTGAGGTTGATCCAAAACAAGGATTTTAGGACAACTTTTGTTGAACATGTTGCTGCTGCATCCCAGCAGGCGTTTCTACAAACGCCCTCAGACTCAGAGGAGACTCGATAGGGAATGAAGAAAGACGGGAAAAACCGAAGGACAATTTAAAGAACGAAAGGAGAAAATAAGATTCTTCACATTCCACTGGTGCTGTGTTTCCACGGCAACCATTTTCACAACACCGTCAACGTTGCGAGCGCCTGCGGTGCCGTGTACGAATTTTCTGACAAGGTTGCGGCCACACAAAAGAAGCCAAGAGAGGATACAGAAAGAGAAAAAAAAGAGCAGGAAAGAAAAAAGGGGTTGCACAGGGAGATAAGAGGATGAGTGACTCAGGGTAAATAGGCTTTGATTAAAGCGGAGGCCCCACTGAATACAAAGACGCATTAAAGAGATGGACTCAACCAGTTCATTACTTTGGCCATAAAGGTTATTGCTGCTCTGTGAATGAAAGGCCAAGACTATTATATTCACCTTCCTGGGGATGTGCTACAGAGCTTTAAATTGGTCTCTACTTCTTTTTTGTCCCCCCCTTTTGATGTGATATTAAAAGAAAACTTGATGGGTCTAAGCTCCTTAGTTTAAACTGTCACTTTTTGCCTCAGAGAAGGAAGCTACAAAAATATAAGCACCTATATTGTAAAGAGTTCTCCCTGAAAGAGAAACGAGTAAAACAATAGTAATATATGTTTTACATTCTTTGATAAATTTGTGTTGATCTTTCTTTTTTTGGCATCTGTCAGGTGCAACAGCAGTGTATTTGAGCTCAGTTTTGATGTAAATCTGCCAACAGAAGACAAAAATGAAAAAGAGTTCTTGGCTGGAGAAACAAGGTTCATGTCTATCTGAATCTTTGTCTCCCTGCCTTGAAATCCTGACATGACTTGCAGAAAGAGTGAAAGGGAAGATAAAGATTGATTACTGTATAAACTAAATTAGTACGGAGAATGGGTTTTTACTTTTTCTATTTTTTGAGAGTTGCGCATGGGTTCATAAGCAGGCAAGGTGTGTTACCAATATGATTCACCACCACATTATTCATTTTAAATTATAGTCATATTTCTCACAGAATGAGGGCTTTGTGCTGAAGTCATTTGCAGAATAACTGAACAGTGATATCAGGTTCTTGCTGGAACAGCTATACCATCATCCCCACAATTGCTGTGAATTACAGTACTGCAGGTCATCCTCTCACTGGCTGCGTTTTTCAGACCTGCAGCAAATCAATGGCAGCGACCGGGGAGTAAAGACAGATACTTTTAACAGGAATTATCGAACACTATATAAGAGGAAAAAACGACAGCTTGATGAAAACTAAACGATGGATGGGAAGCACTTGCAGCAATATGAGCTGCAAATGTCTATAGAGCAGAATGAGACAAAAAGCAAAAAGAACTCCAACAGAAACACTGACAGTTTTAAATGAGTGCTTCAGCAGGAACATCAGCTCACTGTCCTGCAACAGCTAAGCTCAATGTGCATTGTTGTTTGATATAAGAAGAAATTTAATGAACACTATTCTGGTATTCCATGCAACCACAGCATGAGCTGAGATGGTCATTTTCTAACAGAAACTGTTTTTGTACATACTGTATTGGCAACAGTTTTGTGTCTTAATTCATGTGTCATTATACACCTTTCCATTCTCCAGTTTTTTTTTCTCCAGTTTAGTGTTTAGCATATATCTTGGACCTTTTAGCGTATCATTTGGCGTTCTTTTAATATTTTGAGGTTTGTTTATCGCAGACTCGCTCTAGCGGTGTATTCCAAAGCAAGATTGGACATGACACAATTGGCTGATTGATGGATGATCCACACGACTGGCAAGGATTTTTTATTTAAAAAAAAAAAATTGTTTTAAATTATTTAGCACCTGTGTGCAGCCCACAGCTGCAGGAGAAGCTTCCTCCTGCAGCATGTCAAGATCTCTGCTCTGCAACGGAGAAGTGGGCGTGGCCAAGAGTGCTGGGAGAGAGCAGCCAGAGGCAGAGAGCTGATATTATGACATGCTGTGCTCTTTTAGAGCATTTAGAGTTTAGAAAAATTGTTTAGAATATTGTAAGAGTGTGGGAAGGGTTTAAAACACCTTAATAAATACTAAAATAAACTACTACTTCTACAACTATTCCTACTTCACGGTTTTTCACTTATCACCGGGCTTCAGAATACAGATCACCCGCGATAAATGATGGGCTACTGTATCTTAGTTTATATTTTAGATCCTTATATATTGTTTCTTTTAAACATAATATTTTGCCATTTTTGGGTGTAACTGGGACCCTGAGTGCATAATTTCGTTCCACCTCATGTACCACATGTGGTGAGAATGACAATAAACTTAACTTGGACTTTAAAATGCAAGAGTGACTTTTTCAGTGTCAACAAATCAGTTAAAAGTCAGAGGTAACGGTTTTAAAGTCGTATGGAACAAAACTCAACGCCTAATAGTTTTAGAGCTAGTCTAAAATTGTCTGAACACACCAAAGAAAAAGAGCCAGAGCACATCTGAGCCGTCTGAATTCTCTCACCTTTCAAAGCTGCAGGGATGACGACCGATATTCACAGACACGGCGCTGCCAGCATTGAGATGACTGCCTTCGATGGTGATCCTTGTTCCTCCAGACAGCGGCCCAGCAGAGGGGTGGACACGGGTAAAATATGGAGACTAACGGAGGACAAAGAGGGCAAGCAGGTCAAGAATGACTCACCGTCTTTATCGCGGCTGTCAAATCCAGCTATAAAATAATGCACATATCTGGAATTATCTACACGTACCACAAAGGTGAAAGCTTTGGTTGAGATGGCTTTGAAGTCTTGGTGACTGCAGTCCCTCACACACACCTCCACATGCGCCTCCTGTACTCGGTAACCAGTGGCATCATTCAGCCGACACACAATCCTAAAACCAAAGAAATGTAAAGTGATGAGTTTAAATGATTCCCTGTTATTTTTTTGCTCACAAAACGAAGTCCAAATGAGTTTACACTCTGTGTATCTGCAGCAGGCTCACATCCTTATATTCTGAGAGATGCTGTTTTGTTTTGTATCCTTAAACAAAAAATAACTGGTTTAATTCTTGTTTAAAGATGTCTTCTTTACGGAACAACAGAACTAAACTAACATTTACACAGGAACACAAGTTTAGCACATGCACACCCATTTCAGCTTTATTTGACATGGTTAGTGCATCAGGAGGGCCTTTGGTTCACACAATAACTACTTTAGGTTCCAAAACAACATCCTTATTTTAAACTAAAATTCCTACAAGCAAAACACATGAGACACATGTCAATAAACAAATTCATATACCGTAAATAAAAATATATGAAAACCAAAAACATATTCACATTAAATAAAATCAAAAGCCTTTTGTGACCCAAACACTGTCTCTGCGACTTTTCTCACAGATGTTCTATTTCTGGAATCACCACTCCATAGAAAATACACATTATGGTTGCTTACCCTAAAACACAATAATTTTTGTAGAAGCTCTTATTTACTTTAAAACCAACAATATTTAGTCATTTTAACTCATCAGATGTATTCCTAAAATAGAAAACTAGGTTCACATTGCTGATTATACTGTGCATTAAACTAATATATGAATGATACAGAAACATTTGAGCCAAACAAACATTTCTATGTTTAACTACACATTATTCTGGTATGATATTTTGGTACCACATTTCAACTGATTTAGGTTTTAAAAAAAGTTGCCACCAAAAAAAAGGTCACACTAATATTTCATTGGCCTTTATCTTTGATTACAGCATGCATTCGCTGTGGCCTTGTTTCGATAAGCTTCTGCAATGACACAAGATCTATTTCCACCCAGAGTTGCATTCATTTTTCACCCAGATATTGCATTGATGATGGAAGATTCCGACCACTGTGCAACGCCTTCTCCAACACATCCGAAAGATCCTCAATGGGTTTAAGGTCTGGACTCTGTAGTGGCTAATCCATGTGTGAAAATGATGTCTCATGCTCCCAGAATCACTCTTTCACAATTCGAGCCCGATGAATCCTGGCATTGTCATCTTGGAATATGCCCATGCCATCAAGGAAGAAAAAATCCATTGATGGGATAACCTGGTCATTCAGTATATTCAGGTAGTCAGATGACCTCACGCTTTGAGCACATACTGTTGCTGAACCTAGACCTGACCAACTGCAGCAACCCCAGATCATAGCACTGGCCCCACAGGCCTGTACAGTATAGGCACTAGGCATGACGGGTGCATCACTTCACATGCCTCTCTATTTACCTTGATGCACCCATCACTCTGGAACAGGGTAAACCTGGACCCATCAGACCACATGTCCTTCTTCCATTGCTCCATAGCCCAAGCAAATTGAAGCCTTTTTTTCCAGTTAGCCTCACTGATTAGTGGTTTTCTTAAGACTACACCACTGTTCAGTCCCAGTCCCTTGAGTTCCCTTTGTTTTTCTTCAATTTGATTTCACCAAATGTTCTAAGTGATCGCCGGTCACGATCATTCAGGATTTTTTTTCTGGCCACATTTCTTTCTCGAACACGATGGGTCCCCACTATCCTTCCAGTTTTTAATGATGCGTTGGACAGTTCTTAACTCAATTTTAGTAGCTTCTGCAATCTCCTTAGATCTTTTCTCTGCTTGATGCCAATGACTTGACCCTTCTCAAACACACCAACATCTTTTCCACAACCATGCAATGTGTCTTTCAACATGGTTGTTTAAGAAATGAGAAGCAACTCATTGCACCAGTTGGGCTTAAATAACTTGTCGCCAGCTGAAAGATAATTGCCCAGGCATTAATTACCCTATAGGAGGCTCATACCTATTTGCTTAGTTAAATCCAGGAGGCAACATTTTTATTTTTTTATTTTTGGGGGGGGGCAGTGTATTACAACTCTGCTGACTTACAGTAAATTGGTGCAACAACCAGATAAAACAATATCAACTTTGGATATTTTAGGCTTTATATTTGAGATAGCTATGACTATATGGTAATTTTAGTTTTTCAGGTTTATATGGTCATCCACAAAAGCAAGCCACAAGGAACAAAATGCAAGACATTCACAGAAGAAAGAAAAAACAAAACATTGTCACAGAAAGTTAAAATGTTCTTGATTTAAGATATATCTTTAAATGATAACTTGTTAAAATATATTAGCACAAGAGAAGTACTTGTGTGTTTTGCATTTCTGCTACACTGGGGAGTCGGGGTTTCACAACGAGACAGAATAAAAAGTAGAAAAAGTAAGAAAACAAACTTTCAGCTCTGTCCGTATGGCAAACAAATATCAATGTTTCTGTATTCACTAGTGTGACCTTAATAAAAGACAATGATTAGAACAAATGTTCAGAGACCATCAAAAGTCTGAAATCGAAGAGTTTTCTGTGTTCATGTTTGTACAGTGTGCCTGCATTAAAGCATACTGTAGAACCGTGAGCAGAGCGCTTGGCCTGGGGTGCTGGCTGGCCAAATGAAAATCCACTGGAAAAATTATTAAGTGGCAAGAGGAGTACGGGTGTAGCCTGCAGGGAGCACACACACTAACTTCATGTTCCACCCATTGGAGACACACTGGACTGTTAATTATCCAGTGCGAACGAACGAGACGGAGAGAAAGGGCGAGAATGCAGAGAGAGAGAGACGGAGATAGAAAAGGAAGAACAAGCGTTAGAATGAGAGCGGCTGATTAATTGAACGTGTTCATATCTTACACATCTCCTCAGCTTCCCCACCCTCAGATAAGTTAACTCTCCTGTTTCCCTCCTCCTAGCAGGTGACCATGGCAACGGAAAAGCTGTGGCGACTGTGAATTTTACATTCATACGTTATGTGTATCAACTGTTTCTATACTTTTTCTTCCACTTATTCTCAGGTCTCCTGATATGACAGGAGGCCATGGTTAAAATGCTGGAGAGCTCTCAGTCAGAAGCTTGCTTCATTACTGCAGTGGCAGCTGATCACACTGAGCTGGTACTGTGCACACGATTAGAAAATATCTGTGAAGTTGCCACCGTTACAAATTACACCTCAATTATTCAAATAATTGAGGTAAAACGTGACATACTAAGGCATTAGCTATATGTCAAGTTGTGGCACAACACTAATGACAGAGCAATGAATAGAGGAACTAAGTTTTTCTTTGCCACCGGCGAGGATTTGTTTTGTTGAAATTTTAATGACTGAAGTGAATGACAAAGTCACATTTTCTTGCACTGCTGCTCCACTTGAATACCTGAAATTGAAGGTTTTAAAAAGTACAGCTGCTGTTAGAAGAAACACAGAGCGATACGGAGAACAATGTGTCTACACGTTGGAAAACTAGTAGCTCTCCTCTCTTTCTCCCTCTCTCCCAGCAGCTGACCTTCAACCCGTCCTGTCATTTCAGAAGCCTTATCTCGTCTCCTGTGCTGCAGCTCTGATAGGGTCACAGGGATGTCGAGTGCAGCCAGGCCACTAATGGCACCGTATGGCTAACATCACTTATAATTAGCATGACAGCCTAACAGCCAACCATACCCTCCTTCCTCCTCCTCCTGCGGGTGCTATAGCAACAGATTTCAGTATCACTGAAGGTAAAGCAGAAAGAGTTAATTATCATCATGTTGATGGAAAGAAAAGGTTGCAGAGACCACCTGACTTCATTCTAATGTAAAAATGAAACAAAGGTAGAGAATTATAAATCCCAATCCTTCTGTCACTCGTGCTTGTTAACCTATTTTCAAGACGCTCGTCTTCTCTGGTGAGAACTGTACAGCATTCTGTCATCTTCACTGTCAAACCATCAAAGCCACATCATTCTTGTTTTCGTCTTATCGGTGGGGGGGGGGGGGGGACAAAAAC
>JAVCKU010000128.1:20325016-20335281 GCA_032273985.1 Hypsolebias coamazonicus | reverse complement strand
GTATAAGGTAGAATCCACTCCTTGTTCTACTACAACTGTTTTTGTTACATTAACATATCTGTTTTTTTCCATTCCATGGTGGAGTGGAAAAAGTTTGTGTTTCAAGGAACTGGTGTCACATTTGTTTTGTAATTATGAATATAATGACATAATGACAGTAACTATACTTCATTCAACTCACACATCAAAAGATGAAGACACAAGAATAATTATTGCATGTGTTGATTGAGTTTTGTACGTTTTAATCACAATACAGTATAATCACATGTAATGTACAACCCAGTGGGCAGAAAGGAGGAGCTGGATGAGGCTGGTCTCCATGATTAGAGACAAACAGCCAGCATAGGCAAATACAAAGGCTTCAGGTACTTTATTGATACATTAAATGAAACTCATGTTCTTCCTACCAGGAAGGGTCGCGTGGTGACACGGATAAAGTTTGACTAGTGTTTAAATAAATTATAAATATTTTCTGGCCTCCCTTTAGGTTTTTAGAGCCATGTTTGAGGCCACAAAATGAAAAAGAGAAGGCCAAAGCTCAAGTTCAGAAAGATCCTGCATTGAGCTTGACAGCAGACATGTGGACAATTTCAAACCAAGTGAGTCCCAGCTCAGTAGAATAAATGCTTGTTCTTAAAAGAAATGAAAATCACCATGACCCCAGTATTCATACATTCACTGTCCCACCAGCATTTTGTTGGGACAGTGAAATGACAGGGGGGTCGTGTTTACATGAAGCCCCGAGAATTGAACCTATTTTTGAACCAGATGGAATGAAAGCTTCATGAAGAGGCCATCACCACTGTTTACATGTTAATCCGGTTTGTGATGCTAATAAAGATATGGAGGTACATACAGTACAAGCAGGGTGTTTTGAGGACATGACACATGTTTGGCTCTCAGACGGTACCTTATACTGAACTTCATAAACCCTAGGACTTCATTAGCACTTATACTATAAAACAAAATAATAAACTGGAAGGTTAATACACCGTTACCTTCACTCCTTCAATAACTGTGACCTTCTCCTTTTCGTCCAGTCCGAATGACACATTCTTCGCTGTGCTTCCATTTCCTCCCATTCTCACCAGCTAGCCGTTCCCACGGGATAAAAAACAAAACACCAAAATAATAAAATTAGACTCGATTTTTGTGACAGTAGGAAGACATAAATAAGACAGAGTCGCCGCCACAGCGACCAGTGGTCAAAATACTCCAATAAAGGTCATCCTGCCGCTGCAGTATCCTCAAAGCTCATTGGTTAAGAGAAATCGTTAGCATCCAATGATTGGTTGTAGCCAGCTAGAAAGGTTCATGAGGGCTGATGGGAGTTGTAGTTCTTTTCTTTTCCTACAAACAAAACGAAAGTGATTTTTTTTTTTTTTTTTCATTTTAGACAAGTTACTATGGAGAGCCATTTCATTATAAATTAAATAAAGTGTTATTTAAAAATTACTAATAAATATTCCAATAAATAAATAAATATTCCCATGAAATAAAACATTTTGAATATCATCTTTTTTCCAAGACTTTTTTTTATCTATTTCAAGATTTATTTAATCCAAGATGGGAACATTTATTTACTTAATGGAGTATTTATTAAATAATTTTTGAATAACACCATTTATTTATTTGAATGAAATGGCTTTCCATAAACTGAATGAGCACTGTACAGTAATCACATAACCCGAGGGTACAAAAAGTGAAATGTAATTACCACAGGAAGCCAGGGGGTGGCGTCTTATTCAAAAGTTCAATGTGCTCTATTTCTTATCAAAACAAAAATTAAACCCAAACAGAGGATTTAAAGAGTTTATTTTGTAGCTCACCGAATGGTCCACAGACAGTCATTTGAACACCATTTGCAAAAAAAAAAAAAAAATGAAAGTGTTTGCACATGAAGTGAGAATGAAAATCCACAGCAATGAATGCACCTAGTGAAGTCAGAAAACAAGAACTAGTATTTGTCCATCAGCACTTAGAAGTGCATACAAAATATAGTCAGGCAGATGCTAAATTTGCTTGGAAAGGTCTTCTGTACTGTGTTGTGGTTTTGTAATTAAATATAAAAATTGAACCCAACTGTCTGCACACAGTTCAACCTAAAACCTTTAGGATTAAATATGCAAATCAATAGCAAACACTGAATTTGGCAACAAACAAACAAACAAAAAAGCTTGAATTAAAGGTTATTGGCAGGAAAAGAATAATGTAAGAGTTTCACATAAACATTTCTCAAGTATTGATTTTATGAAATAAGAAGTGAAAGTTTAAAGCTAAAAAAGGACATTTTTCTTCTTTGCGACAATCCAGTACATTTATCTTTGCATTTTAAAATTACCCACATTTGATTTGTTCACTGAGCCCATTTCATTTCATTAATCAAATGAAGTCAAAATTTCGAAATATATTAAGGAAATATAACATTCTTTTAAATACTATAAAATAACTATAATTTGTGGTCTCATTTCAGCCTGTAATCATCAAAAGAAAAAAACTCCACGAGCAACAGGTTATAGCCAAAGCAAAACTGAAGTGCTGCTGCTATAAAAATGAACACGTGTTTGAAGTGGAATGCACTGAGAAGCTTCTGCATTTACACTTTAAGCCTCACAGACTATTACTTCCTGACACTAAGAAGTTACCGAATGTATTGCACAGGCAGGAATGACTCATCTTTGATTTAAAAAAAAAAAAAAAAAAAGTCAAAAGGTTGAAAACAACAAAACAGCTTCTTGGTGAGATGCAGATCTACAAATTTAGCAACTGTTAACCTGCCTGACACTTTTGGACCTTTTAATACAACATCTGTATTTAGGAGAGACTAGTGTGGTGACACATTAACACTTCATTCACTTGTTGACAGACACGGCAATTATTAGATAAATCAAAATTAATGATTCACCAGCTTAGTCACAAATCCGTTACAAGGCTGTTGCTAAAAAAAAAAAAAAAGTTACTGTACGCGCTAAGTGGGAATGTATCAAAACAAACCGATTCAACAAATGTAAGTACTTACACCAGCATGTATGAGACTGAGCAGATGATTTTTTTAGAGCGTAAGTTGCAGAAAATGTGCTGAGCCAAAGTGGAAAGCATCCACATCCAAGAGTCTGCAGAAACGAGGATCAATATCAACGGTCAAAGGTCACAAAGAGGACAGCACTCCCAGTGTGGAGTGGCGTCAGCAGCACACTATGGCACCAGTATTAGCACTTGCTAAACCCAGGAAAGGTCTGTTCTTAAGTGTCCATTTGTTAACTTCTTCTGGCATCACAGAAAGAACAGAGTTACACTTCCACTGCGTCCAATCAGCTGGATCTGCCATGTTTTTTTGGTCAACCTCGATGATCAGCATCTTTCCAAAACACACTAAATTTGCACATTTGAAGTCCAGCTGAAGTCTTGTACATCCGTTTGCTCACGCATTGACAGGTCTCCAGCGGTCAGCCTCAATGCTGTTAATGCTGCTGGACCCGTAGGGTCCTGATACAACATCATCCAAATAAGCTCCAATCATGCGGGAGCTGCTGGAACCAGAGCCATCGATCTGTGTGGAAGAGTAGTAAAGGCCCTGGTCAGCGAGGTCCCTGCGGCCAAGAGTTGTAGCGATCGTTGGAGGAAGGTGGACATCACTTTCATCTGGCTCGTCCACCTGAGACTTATAGGAGAAAAGGATCTTGGGCTCTGAGCTGTAGGGGAAAAAAAAGTTTACTGGAACATCCCCCAAGTTTCTCCAGAGTTGATTCAGTTAAATACATTCATCACAATGTGTGCACATAAGCAGCTAGCTTTCTTTTCATAGCTTCAAAAATAATTCCATACTCTGAATGGTACATACCCAAAGAAGCCCTTGAGGAATGTGATATAAATGAGTGGAGCAAAGGCAGAGAAGTACAGGAAGGTGGTGACATCCACACAACTGGTTCAGAGGAAACAAAAAGTCAACAGTTTAACAGTTACAGCACATAAAGTGATTATAAGGTAAAAGACATACTTCATAGACTGATGACAGTTTTATTTGTATCGGCTACTCTAAACTCCAACTTTATCATTTGTCTTCAGCATCATAATTATAAATATGCACAAAAAACCTGTTAAAAATGTATCAGTGCACATAATAATTTACAACAAAAGCCAAAGATGGAAACACTTTGTTGTTTTCATGTTAACACTTAATTTCTTCACAGGCTGAACATGTTTTTGTGGACTGAACTCATGTTGGAGGGTGTTTGTTTAACACAAATCTTTAGGTCTAAATAGTTGATTGCTGATGTGTGCGGCTGATTATCCATGCTGATCTCATGCTGCTGATTTAGTTCAACCTGCTGTGTTCATGCGTGCTCATCTGCCCACACAGACTCATGTTCGTGCTGCTGTTCGGCGTATTGTTTTGTACTAGTAGTGCTTAGTGTATTCTTAGTTAACGTTTTTCTTAGTTCATATTTTAGATCTTATTACAGTTTTTCTTTTACAATTTATATTTTAGCTGGATGTAACGGGGACCCTTTGAACACATTTCGTTCCACCCCATGTACCACATGTGATGCAAATGACAAAGAACCTTGACCCTGACATAGGTTAAAATTAGGCTCCAATCTTTCTAAAACTCACTGAGGTAGAGCCTTAAAACCTAAACGTTTAATACTGAAACAGTTACATTTCTTTCCAACATTTGTAGCATCTATAGATGAGAGTATATTATTTTAGATAAAACCCTACTGACCAAAGTCCTTCTATGATTCCAGCACACAGCAGAGCGCTGCCCAAACCCTGAACCAAGTTGAGTAAAGACAGGATGGCGGCGTACACATAGAAACTCCTCTTAGCTAGAAACAGAAAGAAAAAGCAAAAGGTCAACTGAAAGGAAAAAAAAAACTTTAATTTACAATAAATAATAAGGTTAATGATACAGTGAACTACAATCTTCCACTCTTTTTATTATAATCCTACATGAACCTTAAAGCGGTCACATTCTGGCTCCTCTGGGTTACTTTAATCTAAACAACTTTAATTTACACCTTTCGCTTTATAATGTAGGGAAAAGATGTGAATACGGTCTCTACAGTAAAACACATTCTTTTTTATGTTAATGCACTGTTTTTTTAATTGTTTAAAATATGTACTTGTAAAATATCAGGGCTTTACAAATAAACAGAATAAATTTCAAAATATATGAGTCATTAGACGCATTCTGTGGCAATAGTAGGAATCTTTCTAAACATTAAAAAAGGCCAAAAATAAAGCTTTCTTCCCAATTAGAGTTTAATGATATACTGTCAATGTAATATTTATGGTAAATTAACAATTGCAGTATTAAGCAATAAACAATACCACAAGTTGCAAATCTTTAACTCCCAGGACCTTGCAATAAGGCTCACCAGTTGTCTCAGGGTGTACAGTTTTGTGTTTAGACTTGTTGAAATCTAAAGACTTACATGGCAGAGATATCCTCTCCCTCACCGGAGTTTTAGGCAGGATAACAATCATAGAGTACACCTACAGAAAGGACGACATCATCAGTGTAGAATGCATATGGAGGAGTATTTTCCTTGTGTTGCTGCAGAGCTGCAGGTTACTGACCAGGAAGAAGAAGCTGGAGCTGGCCAACCAGAAGTGCCGTCCTCCGTGACCATAGATGTTGAAGTCCTCAGCGGACAGGTGACTGTCTGGGTATAGTATCTCTAACGTGCCCTGAGACAACGGATTATTTATTTCTACTTCATACAAACATTACAAAACCTTCTGCTACATATAACAATTGTATTACTGTCTGTAATTACCTGTGTGATGGAGTATCCCAGAGCCAGCACAGCAGTTATAGCCAACACACGTTTGATGCTGGACTTACTTTCTAAGTGACCTAATTAATGAATAAAGAACAGGAGACATCTTTAGTAACCATATCAACACAACCAGATAGTAACCATATCAACACAACCAGATAAAAAAAGGCAGCAAATCGTGCTTTTAAATAGATCTTTAACAAAGACAGAGGCTACGGTGCTTTATATTCAGTGAACAAAACCAGCAAACAAACCAAAGGCCAGTCCCAAGATGACAACACTGAGCTCAATAGCTAGCAGGAAGAAACGGGTGATTTCCCACAGCACCTACAGAAACAACAAACATCATGAGAAACTAATGGAGCAAAGGAGTTCCACAGGGCTCTGGCCTAAAGAACTACGATAACATCGTTTTCATTCTTCCCAGCACTGCAGACATGACAGTGTGTTATGAGAATACTTGGTCCATCACTGGAAACACAATGAAAATATGTCTGGTATGCGTGGAATTAAGCCCAGCCTTTCTTTTAAATCTGGAAGTTGCTCAGATCAACTCTTCTTGGGGTTCAATTAAAAAAAAAACATCTGAGCCTCCTGATAATTCAGAATCATAAAATATTTCTATATTAAAAAAAAGAGTAAAAACACATTTAAAGAACAAGCATCTAATTATTTATTTACAAAAACCTGATATTTGTACAAAGTCAGAAAGGAGCATTATTCACAGATGTTTAAAATAAGCATGAATGTTTAAGAACATTTTGAACCTTTAAAGCCAAAAAAGCTCAGAAAATAAGTAGCTTTAAATGAGGGACATTCACCTAAATTGCTCAGGGGGCCACAGTTACTGGAAGCCAAGAGCTCAGGGGCCAGACATCCAGAAGTTATTGTCATTAAGTAAGTTTGTTTCATGGTTTAAAATCTAGTTTTATTTATAAATTAGCCCGTTGGTGGGCCAAACTGAGCTCACTCGTGGGCCTGATTTGGCCCCCGGACCACCAGTTGAATAGCCTCGAGCTACAGAAATTCTCTCATTAGTTTGGGATAAGTTGGCACAACTCATTTTCATACCACCTTAGCCCCAACCCTCGCTTTACCGCTTCCCACCGCTCGTTTTCTGTCCCCAACACGACTCCTTCAGTTGACTCTCGTCCTCACAGCTTTTAGTTGCCGTTTCTTTTCAGAGAGAGAAAAACTTTTACCTTTTGGCTTTCAAGCTGGCGTCTCTCAGTCTATTGTTCTCACTATGACTCTGTTTACATCCAGGAATTATTTAACCGACTCAATAGTCGTCACACGTTGAGAATGTCTGAAGTGTACTCGTCAGTGTTCAAATAAAAACAAACAACTTGTGATTGTTTGCAACAAAGCATGCTTTGTCATGACTTAGCTCATTCATTATAAATTATGATGCAGAATTGCTTGTTTTGACAGCTAATGTTGTTTTAAACAACAGTTTTCCCCCTAATAGTAATAATTATAAGTTTTTTTTCTAAGCACTGAAAAAACAATTGAGATGGAAAACTTTAAAGTCTATGATCAAAATGTATTATTTTCTCAGAGACTTAATGAAGCTACAAAATGTTTTGCTTATTTAAGCAACAATTACAAATTTGGAGGGAAAAAGTTATAAATATGACAAATTTCTTTCATACACTTTGTATGCATCTGGAATATTATTTACGGTCGGTCAATCTTGTTTATTTTTTTCATATAAATGCCAGGATTAGCTGAGTGTAGATAATGTGTGAAAAAGTTGAAGCTTTTCTCTTTATTTTGGTCTTTTAAGCAGTTTTAACTGAAAACAAAACTAAAACAAATCATATGAATTTTTTTTTAGTGAATTTTCATTGTGTGTACTGTTGTCTTCTTTTAAAGTTGCATAATTAAAATCCTGACTGGTTCGATTAAAGCTTCACAGTCTTACTTTGTCTACGATGGTTGCTGCGCTGGACGCACTGACGGTCATAGACACAATCGCTCGGGTGATTCCAACTCCTGCGACAACAAACACCTAAAAACACACAGTACACAGCATGTTCAACTGTTTGTTGTTTATCTCCCGGAGCACACACGCAGGCCCAGGTAATGCTGATAACTGTGCTCACTAACACTAACATCAGTGACACACAATAGAAAGAATAATAATGTAAAATCCAGCTCCAGCAGCACCACACCTGCAACTTTTGGGGAGAATTAATGCTTTGAAATTATGGGACATTATTTTAGGAAGAAAAGCAAAACGATTTTTACACAGAAACTTAAAAAAATACCAGCATTATGAGACCTAATGTGAAATGTTACAAACACAATAGCAACACTGAGGTTGCGTGGTAGCTTGGTGGTTACTGCTATGGTCTTGTAATTATGAGGCTGAAGGTTTGAGCCCAGGTTGCTTTAGGAAAGGCATCCGGCATAAAATAATTACTGTACCAAAATCTTTCATACAAGTTACTCGTTGTGGCAACTCCTGAAGGGAGCAGCAGCAACAACAATAGCAGCAGCACTGAACATGTTATAGTTTTCCAGTTTGTGTCCTACCAGCAGGTAGAAGGTGACAAAAATGGGGCTGGAGGTGAGTCGAATCTTTGCCCTGGCTGAGGGCAGCTTCCATATCAGGAACACAAAGAAGGCTACATTTGGCACCAGCAGTAAAATGTCCCAGAAGCGCACCCTGAGACAAAAAGAAAACAAAATCATAATGTAATTTCTAAAAGCTAACAGCCTTTCTAACAGCTCAAGTGTGCAAGTGTGAACAGAGAGCTAAAGATCACCTGGAGTCTCCAACATCTTCATACAAGAGTTGCAGACATCTGTGAGGCTTGCTGATGTTGGATTCAGAGTCGGGTTGCCAGGTTGGGAATGCTGATGTGTTCTCCGGCGATGAAGGTGAAACAGTGTCATTGTAGTGAGTAAATCTAACCACAGCAGTCACTGTGGTTAGCATGGTGTCAGTGCCTGGGAGAAAAAGACAATTCGTAGGTGGAAAAACACATTTACCTTCATGGAGTCTTCAAGTAATGGGAGACTTTCAGGTGAAAAGGTGTTAATCTGCAAACATGTGAGTGTTCAGTCTATTTTAACAGCATTTTATATCAGCATAAACACCTCAGTAGCAGACCTAAGACTTTCGCCAACCAGGACTTTGGTTTGGAATATTTAGTAAAAAATACTGCATGTAGCTCATCCACTATAAATAATTGGATAATACAATAGAGTGAAAACACTTGTTTCAAGACATTAAACTTACTGAGTTTTGTTAACACCAATAGACGATAAAACTTGTTTAAAATAACAAAATGCCAAGAGGTTGGACTAAAAGCCCAGACTGTATGGCTTCCTAACATTGAGAATGTGAAGTTGATCTAAGCAGACATCAGTACTTTGTGTTCAGTCGTTAGCTAATTGTAGCTTGATAGCACCCGTCCGTCCGGAGACGTCATGTTTGTAAAACAAAACTATTTACCTCGCGTGTTTTTCGGCGATAAACGTGTGTCAAGATGTGAAATAGGCGTTTTAAATCAACATTATTTCGCTCCCCTTAAAATCCGAGTGACCAGCGCGTCCATCAAAACAAACGTGAGTGGTCTTCTGACGCTGACATTACAGCTTCAAATAGTAAACATTAGTCTTACCACTGCAGACGACTCTATATTCGATAATAAAATTGTAGTAGGCTGTCCAAATCCGGGATATGACTCCAGTGGAAGCTATACGTCTTGTTGTTCGCGTTTTAATCGAACAAGACATTGAATACTCAACAGAGACATCGCAGCCTCCGCTAGATACTTTCGTTGAGTGAATTTCCCGTGTGGTCACCTGACAAGCGGAACGCGGGTCCGCACCATTTATTCACCAGTGCAGCTCGCGACGGCGACCCGCCTTCCTGCCTCTACCGTGAGAGAAGAAGAGTGAATGTGGTGAATATATTTAGTAGGCAGGTAAATTGTAGTATTTTATTTATAAACATTTTTATTATATCAGCCATCAAAACGTCATGAGACTACTTCTGTTGTGATTTGGTGCTATATAAATAAACTGAATACTGTATGAACATTCAGACGGTTGCTCTTTTGGAACGCAACTCGTTCAGCCGGTTTATGAACCTGTAATGCATAATGAAGCTGATCAACGCTCACTAAACAAGCCAAGTCTCGCGAGATTACGTTTGTAACGTGAGTTTGTTTCCATCCAGCAGTCTTACAAGGTTCTTGTGTAGAAATTCAATTCAGTTTATTTATATAGCGCCATATAACAACAGAAGTCATCTCAGGGCACTGAACAGAAACATTCATATATATAAATAATAATTTAATACTTTTGATCTGCAACTGTTCAAGTGTTTTGTTTTATTATATTTTTATTATTATTTTACCGAGCACAATTGAAAATCTGAGCATTTTCTGAATTTGTCTCAATGTGTTTCGCTAAAATAAAAATCCGACCAAAAAAAAAAAAAAAAAAAAATGGTGCGCACTA
>JAVCKU010000128.1:20252606-20263279 GCA_032273985.1 Hypsolebias coamazonicus | reverse complement strand
GACAAATCTCACCACTTCGACCTCAAATGCATTGATAATCTGTTTTTAATTGTGCTTGCTGGTAGAGTTTTTGGATGTCACAAATCATGTCCTGATAGACAAGATGTGAAAGATCTTTTTTGGAATACCACTATCTACCCTCATGGTTCTTCTCCCTTTTCATATCTAAGATTATTATTCTGATAAGGAATAAGATAGCTGCACTGATTCTAGCTGCAGCTTCAAACACTTAGTCCATCTTTCGGACGACTGTGCGTACATATTCCCATTGTACCTCGGTGCAATGTCAATAAAGATTCTCTGACTCTGACAATGATTCTTCTGCAGGGGTGTCAAACTTATTTACAATAGGAGTCCACAACTAAAACATGGTATGAGCCACAGGCCAGTTTCATTTGATACAGTAACTCAAGTCATATATATCAGACACCTTTTTTTGGTTGCAGGTTCATCAATTAAGAGTTTTTTTTAGGTTTTATTTGATGTTCGTTGTTGCTCCCAACCATTTTCTGGCTTCAAATGTATCCAATTATGAGATGTCTGCACTGAATGAAGTATTTATCAGTTTTTTAAACAAAATGAGAAGCAACAAAAATATTTTATGTTTAAAACCTCATCTTGGGGGGGCAGATAAGAAGTTAACAAGGGCCAGATGTAGCCTCTGGGCCTTGAGTTTGATGTGTGTTCTAGGGTAAACAAAAAAGTGCATTTACAATATAATTAAATCAATATATTTACCATTTTATCATCCTGGTCGTATTCTAATAAACAAAATGGGAGTCAAATGCTGTCAAAATTTTTTATCAGGCGCATCATCTTGTGGGGCATATTACAGAATAAATACAGTAACTACACTAATAAACTCAGATTAAGTCCGCCTCCCTGCTTGTTCATTTAATCTACTGCTGTGAGTGCAAGAAAAAAGTTGGTGCATTCAAAGGTGGTCAAACAGTTTCTGCTAAATATATTGGATTATACTGGAAATAAGCACAATCTAATAGTTTTAGTGGTAATCTGATGTGCTGGTGTTGCAAAATGAACAAAAGATAAAAAGGCAGTCCACCTATCTGTAATTAACTCCTGAATTAGACTCCCTTCATGTAAAATCATCAGTCTGTCATCTTACATTATTATAATCAATACCAATTTTCAAAAACATCAAAAAATAACTTTTTTTTTTTTTTTTTTTTTTTTTGTTAGATGTTACTTTGCAGTAGATTTCATGTTGCAAAATACACGCCATAAAGTGGGTCAGTCTTGAAATAATCCTCTGAGGGGTACATTTTCTACTGAACTTTTAAAAACCTGTGAATGCATTTGTCTTCTAATAGTAGCATATATAATTTGCAGTTTATAGTGGAAACACATGAGCGCATCATTTACTCACGGGCGAAGTAAAACACCTGAGAGTCGATGAGAAGTGCTTCCACCAGGTCCTGTGCGTACATTGCGAAAACTAAGCTAAATTAATGAAAAGTACTAATAACAGGAGTATAAACAGGATAAATGAGTTACTTACTCTTCTCCGAGGTGCGGATACATTTACAGCACCGTAATGTTGTGTTAAAATCTGAAATAACTTCAGATTGTTCGGTCATTCATTCACCATCAGTCTTGAGCTGGAAAACCGGTGGATTGACCGCTTTTTGTTGGAGACGCCGGGGAGGCGTGGTGACGTATGCAGTGATGCATTCATTTACGCCTCGGATAATCTAACTCCAAACTAAATGATGGCGAGATTTTTGTACAAAACACGGCGTTTCTAATATCATTATAGTAGCTTTAGCAGTTTTACTATCTGTTTTATTTATTGTGATATAAGTCTGTTGAATTACGAAAAAGAAGAAGCCATTTAACTACAGTACTTAGATAATAAAACAATTTAACCATTCTCTATTTACTACAAAATACATTCTAATACTGTAATTGTCTACATGGAAACCGCCCAGAAGGCAACACAAACAAGACGGTCTGTCTAGATTAGAAAACCAGCGAAGAGCGCCACCAAGTGGCGCATCGTTTGACAGGACAAAATGAAGCAGAACGCAATAAATTCTTAATGCAGTTCTGAATTTGTGGAGTAGTTAGTTAGTTAGTTAGTTAGTTAGTTAGTTAGTTAGTTAGTTAGTTAGTTAGTTAGTTAGTTAGTTAGTTAGTTAGTAGTTATAATTCATCAAATTTTCCCTGATTGTTCCTTTCCAGGTAATGGGGGTCCTTGTGATGGACTTGGGACATGTACCCTGCCCTTCGCACAAATTTGCCAGACATGGGCACCAGTGACCCACGTGACCCAAAATGGAAGAAGCGGGTAAAAGCTAATGAATGGAGATTGATGGATGGATGGATGGATGGATGGATGGACTGGTCATGGGGAGCTGGTGTCTATGTCCAGCAGTCACTGTGTGGGAGGCAGGGGTCACCCTGGACAGGACACAAATCCATCACAGGGACACACAAGGACAAACAAGACATTAAAGCGCTCATTCACACCTAGAGACAGTTTAGTTACCAGTTAACCTAACATGAGAAAACTGGGAAGAAAACCTACACGTGCATGGAGCAAACATATAAACTCTATATTGAAAGGCTGTGACCTTCTTGCTGTGAGGTAATAGTATTAGCCACTAAGCCACACTACACTACTACTAGTAATACTACTACTAGTAATAATGATAATAAACAGCTTGGCCAAATACATTTGTATGTGTCTTGTCTTATATTTACACTCATTCTGTTTGTGGTCTTATGTTTTTCTTACATTATCTGTGCAGTGTAATTACATATTCTAATATTACACAGGATGTTCATTATCAGTGCAATTTAATGTCTATTTTATAAACAGCTGCCCTACAGATCCATTCATTTCATCTCAATGGAAACTTTTTAAAAGTTTTTTTTTTAAATCAGCCCAAGAAGTGGTAGATAAATCAGCTCTTTTCATGGAGGCAGGTTGCTTTGAGTTGTTACCTGTGTGTGGGGGTAGAATGCGTGGTCTGTCTGTCCCAAAACGCTGAAGAAAAATTGCAAGTTGTTTCTCCTTTGGGGCTTTGTCCAAGCCAGTGGCTATCAGGTAAGAGGCAAACTGCTCTTTCCATGTCTTCCATTGGTTGTCTATTATGGGCAAAAAAGGCTGAATTTGAGCTACATGTGCTGCTATGGGGGCAAGTTGGGTGGCAGGGACTAAGGACCAAGGCTGTGATGAGAATTTAAAGGGAAGTTAAGTGAAATACAAAAAAATAAGCAAGCAGCCAACCAAGGGGATTGTGTAATACTAGAAAAGGGGGTGACAAATGTGAAAAATGAAGACATTTTTGAGGGTAAGGCTTAAAAAGAAGAACTCTCACCGGTGCTGGTGCTGTATGTTCGAACGGTGGAGTCGATCAGAGGCGGCGAGCAGCCCGAGTCTATGGAAGCTGTGTCGTCATCTTGGGAACAACCAGCCTGGATGGCTCTCAGGTAGCTGTGGCTGCGAGATCTGAAGCACGTGGGCATGGGTAGATCTGGAGGCTCTGAGTGGTCCTGAGAATGGGAATCTCTGAAGGTAGACTCTGAGCTTCGATCCTCATAACGATGACCCTTTTCCAAATCTCGCAGCTTGGCAAAAGAAAGGACAAGAGTGATACTGACGGAGTCCAGATTTGATCTGGTATAAAAATGTGTTAATATTAGATAAATGCCCGTCAGTCGTTGAGCACAGGTCTGCATGCTTTTACAGCTTTTGGCCAGCCATCAGAGAGGTTTATTTTTGATTTTTATAAACCAGCATTCACTGACTGAAACAAGACTTAGTAAAAATGACATTTTGATGACTCACTGACAAAGCGAAAAACGTAAAGAAGCGAATGCACGAGTCACCAAGAGGGATAAAATTGAAGCAGAGGACGCCGCAAATACGCCTCCTCACATGTTTTGCATTTATGCCAAAAAAAAAAAACCCAGCAAAAAATAATTTTTCATTTTCCTTTTTTAAACCAATTTTATTTATAAAAAGTAAAAAGAAATGCATCAACTTGAAAGCAACAGTTCTGGTTTGCGTCATTGCATTTCATGTACATTTAAGAGAAATACAGCAGACTTGTAGTGGAGTGATTTGTAAGAGATTAGAGGCAAATCATGTGTGTGTGATCCATTTAATGGAGGGAAATCTGAATGAGTTGACACAACTAATGGTAATCTTCATCTGTGACTGTCATCAGGAAACTAATAGCTGCTCTGCCAGTGGATGAACTAGAACCATTAACGCCATCCATTCATCTTGAGGTAATAACATTACCACAAGACAGGCGGAAACAGGGTTGCTTTGTTCTCAATGAACTCATTGTGCTACAGCCATTTAGCTGAACCTGTGCAGATATAAATCATAGGGAGCAGCTCAAAGCAGACAAAGCAGCGTTTTAAAAAATGACTGGTCTTTTGAAAGAAGAAATTGTGCTCAGGGCTAAGTGATGCGTGTTATAATCAAATACAAATGTACTAAAAAAAATGTGATTATTTATTTAGTTCACCTTTTGAATAAAAGACTAACCTGTTCTATGCAGCTCCGCCTGCCCAAAGTGCTGCCGGCCTGGCTGAAGCTGTCTTCATCCCACGATGTCCCTCCGATACAGTCCAGGTTGTCCAGGCTGCGATTACTGGACATCTCTCTGAGAGACGGAAGACAGCTGGAAAGTAAAGAGTTGAGTGAAAAAACAAGACAAAATAAGGATGGACCCAAAAGCTGATGTTCTCACATCATCACTGAGGGGCAGCACAAACCGGAGCTGTAAATGAGCAATCTGCAAAACCAGGAATTAAAGGAGAAATAACCGGAGAGCATGTCTGCAGTTCAAGACATTTGTCTATTTCACTAAAATTTATGCATAATCACAAGTCCCAATGTGGTCTCTGTTTCAACTAATTCCTGGATCCAGTCATTACAGCAGCAGAGCATGAAATGCCTGTGACGTCAGATGAAGCCTGTTTGTGTTCATGGTGCCAAAAGCAAAACGTTTTAACCAGACAAAATGAAATCAGTCTAAACATGATTTAGAAAGTTGATGCATTCTTCTGCGTGTAGTGACAGAAACATGGCATGATGCATGAACACAGATGTTCCCTCACTTCCAAGATTTTGAAGACTCTAAGCTGAAACCCAGAAGTGCAGAGCAGATGGTATTTACAAGCTCACGAGAATGTTAGCAGTTGTTAGCAGCAGGACATGACTCTGAAACTTGGAGTTTCCTCTGTTAAAGCCTTTCTGAGGGGAGCAGCGCAAAGTCCACGGTGACACATTGTCTAAAGCAAACTTTTTTTTTTTTTTTTTTGCGCCACCCTCCAGAGAAGAGGCCGACAGACCTACGACTGACCTGCTCATTGACCTGCCCAGCTGGTGCAGAGAGGACACACTGTGGAGGGGGGACCACAGGGCATCCAGCTCTCCCTGCAACAAGGTGTAATCCAGGGTTCTGCTGCTCGCACCGATCAGCGCAGAACAAAAGAAAGTAGGGTAGGATGATCAGAGAGCGTCTGGCGTATCAGGGTTACTTATCTAAAGAATCATGCCTTATCGAAAACTCAACCAATCCTGAATAAAAATGACTTTAAGTTTTCCAGAGGAGGAGATGTGTTCAGGAAATGTCATGATCTCCTTGCCTGCTTGCCTTTCAACAGATGTATGTGCACTTTTAAACAGTTTATGTTTATTAGGAGTGGAACAGTGTATTCCTACTGAACTGTAGGAAGTTTGACAAGTACGTTGAAGTACACAACAGATAAAGTGGTAACAGGTGATCACAGCTTCCTGTATTTTGCTATGAGCCACGACTGAAAAGAAGCAGAGGAAGATGTTCTACATCAGAGCATGAAGAGCCGGTTCAGACCCAGACTGCCTGTTTGACTCAGATCATCTGCATGGAAAACCTCTGCGGTCATGATCACAGACTGCTGCAGAGGGAGACAGGTGCCAGTATGGCAAGCTGTTATGTCTTATATTGAGTGTTTCACAATTGCTAATGGCAGGCTATTTGTACATTTATTTGATATGCCTGAAATCATGAGTCATTTTCACACTAGCCCTCACTTGCTGAGAAGCTCAGTGCGTTTCACGTTTTATGTATTTTGCGTTATCGCATCAAGAAATGTTACGCTCTTAATTGTCTTATTTTGCATCGTTTAGGGCAAAATGAAGCAAACTTGCTTTATGTTTTGTTTTCTTTTTGTAATACAAAGCCCAAGAGAGAAATACTTTTGAGGAATGAAATAAACTTCCTGCTTGGCACATTGGACATTGTATACAGTTCAAACTGGATGAAAAATACAGCTCAACGTCAGTTTTTTATTATTATTTTTACATAATAATGAATAAACCAGTTGATAAATCCTGCCTTTCTCTGCATGACTTGCAACCGTAGACCCTCCCCACGATCAAGGGTTGTTTATTTTATTTTTATCTCTGCATGTGGGAGAGTTATTGACTGTTTAAATAAAGTACCAAACCGGGACTCTATTGCCGAGGTACTCACTGAACCGTGATCTTGGTATACTGTTGCATAACTAATATTTTCTGTACAAACGCATTGATCAAACTTTCAAATCTGATTACAGTCAGTTGAATGTTAAACCCGCAAACCAAACACCTGCTGGTCAGTGTAGTTCGACTTTGTGTGATTGTAATGGATTTGTTTCTTAACGGTCATAGTCTTTGGTTTAAAACTATAAATTTGTGCAAAATATCCCGTTTGTGTCAATATAAAATGCATTGAAAGCAAAGTAAAGACACGTTTTTTTCTTCTATCGTTCCTATGACAAATTCTTAAAATTTGATTAAACTTGTAAAATTAATGTTTTTTTATGCTGCTTAGGATCAAACTGTTAAGACATATCAACAAGCTAGTCCACCCCCCACTGCACCTACATCACATGTGCAACAGCTGGGCTTCAGAAAGCACCTGAAAACAAATAAGGTGCAGAGAGCTGAAGCTGATTTATTAAATAAATCCAAACAAAAGTCATTGTCACACTCTGCAGACTAGTTCTATTAAATGTGGGTAGATGTGTTATAGGGCAAAGTTGAGGAGGCTACCTCACAGCAGAGGTATGATAGTAACTGGCATGTGGACAACAGGTAGTCTGACACCACTTCCATGCGCAAGTAAGTCCAACATGGACCCTGTGTGCCTGAGCTTTTCCGCACACTCGGACAGCTCGGTTGTTTCTCTCCCCTGTACACAGAATCCACTGGACTGACCCTTTCTGTTGTCCATTTTACAGAGCTAATCAGGAACATCTAGAGTAAATATGAAAGTATACCCTAACGCTCGATAAATAACACTGAGCAACTGGCAATTACGTTGCACCAAGCCACATCTGTGACAACTAATATGAGTAATTTTAGCTTGTGACGGCTAATATGTTTGTTATCTATTGCTGCTGCACTATGTGGCTGTATCTAGGCTGGTACTAGGCTGTATCATGTATGATACTGTTTCTATGTATCTACCTTACCATCACTATTCAATCTCAATGTCACTACCTGTGCAATAGCCTGTCACACAACCTGTATATTATAATTACTTTTTCACTTTTTGGTACTTTAATTTTTGTACACTTATTACATGCTTTAGTATTTCTTGTTTGTTCTTTTTTTTAAATTTAATTAAATTTTTTTTAGCGAATCAAATCGGTTCTTCTCATCCTATGCTTAGGATGGCTAAGCACAATGACCATGGCTCCCATGGTCATTGTACTGTTAACCTTGCATATGACAAATAAACACAACTTGAACTTGAAAAAGAAAAAAAAAAAACTGTATGTTGGTCATAATGTATTGGCCAGAAGTAAATACTTGTTTTACTGGTAGTCATTGAGGGTCATCCCCATCACATACTCTGAGGTCTACCAGATTATGAAAGACCTTTGTTTAAATTATTGGCATGCAAAGGCAGTGAGGACTATGTGTCCTCAAGGAATCTGCTTCCATTTGATAAAGAGTTGGATCTTTCACATGCCTCTGTTACATTCCATATTTAGGTGCAGCTCAGTTTGTTCTCTTACTTGCGTGGAGGCAGCTGGTCACTCAGAGACTGCTGGGTGGCCCTGAGGTAGCTCTGGCGGCGAGCAGCCGTTTTGGGTGAGGGTTTTGGGCTTCCCTCAGAGTCATCACTGTCTTCCAAGTCTCCCATGGCTTTCACGTAGCTCCCACTCCGCATCCGCCGGCACGGGATTTCATTGAAGCCTCCACTGCGGCCTAATGTGTTGCTCCAATCCCCCTACATACATCATTATATGGATAAGCAACACCGTTAACACTGCACAAAATGGAGATTTTCTCAAGCGGTATATTTGTTTAAAGGATACTCACCCTGCGTCCAACCTGCAGGTAGTTACAGGCCAGTTCCTGTTGGCAGGATTTAGACTTGAACACTGACCTGTCTAGAGTAGTTGATCCCTTCTGGATCACCTGTCTTGGCTGGCCCATTGTTAGTGCAGACCAAGATCCTCCTTTCACATAGTCACTATCATTTAAAACCATACCTCCAGCTCCACTTAGTCCCCCACCTCCTCGATCCTCTGGGCCAGGAAGAGCTGGATACTTCATGTCATTGATGCTTTTAGAGGAACTGATGGTGTTGTAGCCACTGTGGATGTATTTACTCTGGCTGTCATGGCTAGCAGGATGTCTCAGAGTCATCATAGCCATGGAATTATGGTAGCTGCTCAAGTCGCTGCTGTCCAAATCGTCCGAGCTCCAATAACCTGACATGTTGGACCTAGGTCGCCGCTTTGGTGCCTCTGATTTTGTGACACGGTCTTTACTTTTGGATCTGCGATGATGCTTCCCTCCATCCTCGGTGCTGGATGAGCCTCCACCGCTGCCAGTAGATCGCCCATTGACGTTTCCTTTCATGTTGTGGCTCTCCATTGACTGAGATTTTGCAAAAAGCTTTTGAACTGAGTGCAGCATGTATCGAATGCGACCAGGACTGTCTGTCCGCTGCTTGGCCGCAGCAGATGCTCTGTGAAACTGCAAAGTGCTGAATCCATCCCGACCTCCGGGTAGCTGCTTTTCAAATTCCAGCAGACTTGCAGGTGCTTGAGTCTTGGTCATGTGGTGAGATATAGTCGCTGAGCCACTTGTAATCATAGGTGTTCGTCCACTCAGCCCTGCCATGCCCATACCTGTTGCCATTCCCATTGACAAAGATGGCCCCATGGTTCCTGTGCCAATCCCTCCAATGCTGTCCCCAGGAAGAGAAAAATCAGACTGGTCATAGGAATTGTAGTGGATACTTGGAAAGGTGCTGCTGTTAGACATCTGATTGTTGAAGGGCAGCATACAGTCTGCTGGAAGGGAGCCTGGGTTGACAGGAGGGTAAAGACGAGGGTCCATAGAGCCATAGTGGTCCATTGTGGGGCTAAGCAAGTAAGGGCTGCGTGGCAGCGTGCTGATCTTCTGAGGGTACAGAGCCTCTGAATGGCCAATGGAGGGCTCGCAGGAATCAGACAGGTGTCTGTTACGGTTGGTCCCCAACCCTTTCATGATGGCAAGGAGGTCCAACCCTCTACAAGACCTCCAAGCCAAGTAGAGATGTCAGATGGGCTTTTACGTGATTCCTGAAAAAGAGACAGACAAGGCAGAAAACACCAAAGGACTGGTTATAAGTGCACAAAAACCCATATAATACATTCAAACTCTAAGCCACACAAACACATCCTCCCATGCTACTGCTGCAACTCAACAACAGTTCTGTGAGTGATATGTCCATTGCCTCCTCCAGTAAACATCTGTGCTAATATCATGCAAATAGATAAAATGCAACAACATGTGGAACAAGGACAAGCTCCGGCTTGTGGGTCAGTGCATACATATTAGTGCGAGAACAATTGCTGACAGACACTCCTCCGTTTCATGTGGGACACAGCAGCAGCCACAGAACAAATATCTCCTTGTTTCTGAATAATCACATGCAGGGCAAAATATCTGAACATGTATCAGTGCAAAAATGTTTTTAATCTTGTGAACAAGAACATATGTAAGACTCAGTTGTATTTATTATGAACTTGTAGATTTAATAAATAATGTTGAAAATGCTTTAAAAATGAGAAGCTTCATATTTAGTAAGGCAGTTCCTTGTATCTTTGTGGTGTGTTCTTTTGTTTTTTCATTCCTTCCCCCTTTCCATTGATATTTTTCTCTCCCCACTGTGGGTATCTGCTACTAGTGACCAAGCTGTGAGCGCAGGATGGCGAGCCCACAGCCAGGGTGAAACCAGTAAAAAGGATTTGAGCAGTGGGAGGCGTGCACAGGCTTTGGCAGGTAAATCTCCCTCTCTCTGGTCAAGCTGTTGCAAAGGTTTCCCTGGGGATGCAACAAGAACAGTATTTCTTGTTATTGAGAGGGGAAAAAAAAAAGTAGTTCTTATTTTGAACATTTTTTCAAAATGACAAACGGGATCTGAATCAGGCCCCCCCACAAAAAGGAAAAAGACCATTCGTCCTTTGGCAAAGAAAAGGCAGCTCACTCCAAATAACCGTCCTTTCACGGGTCAGTTCAAGCTAAAAAGCACATTTTGCTGCTACTGTTACAAAATGTGTTGCGCTTCTTGCAATTTCAAGAAGTGCACTTGCAGAGGTAAATAAATAAATAAATAAATAAATAAATTAAAAAAAACTCCATAAAAATCCAACGCTGGCTT
>JAVCKU010000128.1:20165514-20180635 GCA_032273985.1 Hypsolebias coamazonicus | reverse complement strand
TGGTTTATAAATATGTGGGAAAAAAAACATAAAGTCACTTCAGTGTATAAGTCGCAGGGCATATAAATTATGCACAACCCCCCCACCACCACCCCCGCACGCACAACTAACAGGCCAAAAAATACAGTATGCAAAAAAATGGCCCCAGCGTGTATTTGCAAGCTCTTAATGTGCATACATAACTTTCTACAATCAAGGCTATGTGGAAAGGAGTTTATCTTAATCAAATTTAAAACGCCTTCATATTTTATTTCTTATGGATGAAAGGACTGGGAACTAGGGACAAGATGTAATGGTTCCTAGAGTTGTCAGGACGTGGTCCAGTTTTTTTTATATATAGGGCAAAAACAAGGACAGAAACAGTTTCAGGAAGGGGAGGGAGGCAGCTGAGTGAGCGGGCAGTGTACGAGGAAAAAGAAAGGTAATGGAGAATGAAATAGTGCAGACAGAGAAGCAAAAAAGGGGTGAATAATGCAATAACATTAAAAGAGACAGGAGCTGACCTCACAGCACCCTGGCATCCGTTTGCTCAGAACAAAACATGGATTTGAAGGAAAAAACAAAGCCCTCCACTTCAAAATAATCTACATTTGATAGCGTCCACTGAGCTAAATAGGGAGAGTCAAAAGCTCCAAAGGCAGACACAAATAGGCAGCCTCAAAACATCTTGTTTTTTCCTTCCTACTCAGATAAAACACACAAAAACCAGATCTTTGTCACTGCGGTTAACTATCATGCTCTCACATCTCTTCCTATTTCTTCTAACAACCCTGAAGAAGCCTTGTTATTTACTCAGTGTCTCCCTTTTCTTTCTTACATCAATTACCATAGTGGTATTAAAACACCCTGGGTAGTGTAGGCCTCTCAGTGTGTGCACACAGACCGTAGAGTTTACTAATTGCGTTCATTTATTGCTTGTTTTCATCAACTTAGGGCATTATATGTATATGTTTCTCTCTTCCCGTCACTGACGCAAAGGTCCTATTTCCACTGATGGGCAATCAGGTCAGCAGCTGGCCTATTTAAAGCACGAGGAACTCAAAGCCTTGCTTTGCTGTCACCTAAGACAGAGGTTTTTAAAAACTACACAAAAACAGGGCGTACAAAACAATTCAGACACAAAAAGATAAGAATACTAGGCAGAGAAGAAATATGTATCTTGTTTTACATTTGAAGAGCTGAAGTAAGGTTTTTATTAAATATGTTTGGGGTGACTTGGTCACCTAATCTGTAAGGGCAAGAGCACTGAATTTGTGAAGGCCCTTCTATCCTTTTCTTAAGATACTTCTGATAGTTATCCAGGAAAATACTTGATAAAATCATACTTAAAACATTAGTCACACAACATGACCTGTGAGATGTTCAAAAAGTCTGAATAATTAGGTCTTACTGTCCAGATTACTACGAGGCTCACTTCAATTTAAATACATCTGACCTAACTGTTGTTAACGTTTCCATTTCAAGCTCTGAAACGTGTTAGTGCACAACAATCAGGAGTTTACTAATATTTCTATAAACCAAACTTCCTTGCTGGTGAGAAATATTAACTGTTATTATAAAGATTTTTCTGTATTTAAGGTCCTAACAAAAAAGAACTGATTTGATGCACTCATTTATAATGAACAAAAATATAAATGAACACTTTTGTTTTTTCTCCCATTTTTCATGAGCTGAACTCAGAGATCTCAGACTTTTTCTCTCAGATATTGTTCACATGTTTGTGTAAATCTGTGTTAGTGAGAACTTCTTTGATGAGATAATCATCCACCTCACAGGTGTGGCATGTCAAGATACTGTTTAGACAGCATGATTATTGCACAGGTGTATCTTAGGCTGACCACAATAAAAGGCCACTCTAAAATGTGCAGTTTTATCACAGCACACTGATACAGATATTGAAGTTTTTTACAGGTGTTGCTCGTGAACTGAATGTTCGTTTCTCTACCGTAAGTCATCTCCAAAGGTATTTCAGAGAATTTGGCAGTGCATCCAACCGGCCTCACAAACGTAGCCCATATATAACCACACCAGCCAAGGACCACTACATCCAGCATCTTCACCTACAAGATCATCTGAGACCAGCCACCCAGACAGCTGCTTCAAAAATCCGTTTGCATAATCAAAGAACTTCTGCACAAAAGGTCAGAAACCGTTTCAGGAAAGCTCATCTGCATGCTCGTCCTCCTCATCGGGGTCTCCACCTGACTGCAGTTCATTGGCGTAACAGACTTGAGAGGGTAAATGGTCACATTTGATAGCGTATGGCAATTTCTGGAAGCTGAAAACATCCCGGTTCTTGCATGACCAGCATACTCACCGGACACATCACCCATTGAGCATGTTTGAAATGATTTGGATTGGCATATACAACAGTGTGCTCCAGTTCCTGACAATATCCAAGAACTTTGCAGCCACTGAAGAGAAGTGGACCAGCATTCGACAGACCACAATCAACAACCTGATCTATTTTGTGAAAATGTGTTGCACTGTGAGGCAAACGGTGCTCACACCAGATACTGACTAGTTTTCTGGCCTCCCCGGACCCCCTAATACAGTAAAGGTAAACTGCACATTTTAGAGTGGCCTTTTATTGTGGTCAGCCTAAGTCACACCTAATACGTATGCTGTCTAATCAGTGATCACTAGAATCCTAAGCAAAAATGAAGCTATATTTATTGTTTTTATTTTCTTTCTATTTCAAGAATTCACAGATTCAAGGTTTTTTATTTATCATTCACACCCCATGTTGTACATGTGGTGGAACGAAATTATGTGCACAGGGTCCCAGTTACATCCACCAATAAAATGTAAAAGAAAAACAATAGTAAGATTAAGATCTAACATATGAAATATGAAAAACATAAACTAAATATACACAATACAATACATCGAACAGCAGCACGAACATGAGTCTGTGTGAGCAGGTGAGCACACATGAACACAGCAACATGAAACAGATCAGCAGCAACAAGATGTGATTTTTAATAAAAAGTATATTTATTGTTATTAATAAAGTACTTTGTATGTGTTTTAATGTTTTATCCTGTCCCTGTCACCATTAAACTTCAAATGTGCATTGAAAATAGTGAAATTGACAGTAAATTATAAACGTGTAAAAAAAATAATGCTATAGCTAGCTAAGGAGAATGAGAATAGTTTTATTTTCATAGGTCAAATTGTTGCCACCTACCAGTGCAGCACGGGTATTTTAGCATTTTTGCTGGAATGTGTGCTTCTCATCTAGGCAGAGAGACTTTTCAAATGGATAAAAATAATATCCAGATTAGTGTAATCTGGGCCTCAGATACATGAGATAACTTAAGTATTAGAGAATCCAGAAAAACATTAAAATGTACAATAAATCATTTTTAGAATCAAGCCTGTCTAAAGTTGTTAGTCAATTCGCAAACAATTTTGTAAATTTGGCTGTAGGCACATAAGGTCACAGAAGAAATCAAATAATCTCTTTTATATTTAGTGGAAAAGCAGAAAACAGTTGTGTCTGATAGTACAAAATAAGAAACTCTATTTGGAAATCCAGTACACAACATCCTCTGGGCTAAAGTGAACTGGGACCATCCAGCTGGTTATCAGCACACAGTTTAAAGGCAAGCATCTATGATGGAGTGGCAGTGCATTAGTTCACATCAAATGGCTAACACACAACATGACAACTTCATTACTACTAAACAATATGTACATTTCTTTAGCAGCCCAAGCTGCTATATCTAGATGACATCTTTTGCAGGGAAGGCCATTCTTATCTTAGTAAAACAGGTCCAAACAACGTTCTGCATGTATTACAGCAGCATGCTTCCTTATCAGAAGCCCCAGTGCTGCTGGCCGAGTCTGCTGTCCAGAGCTGTCAATAATTCAGGACCAATGTAAAGAAAAAAAAAAAAATAGGTTCCTTATCAAACAGACTTTCAAAACATCAGTATTGGTCTACTAAAAAAATGTTGAACAGCTTTAATACATTCATTATTTGAAGTATAAAGCATAGTATACTTAACCAACATGTAGCAGAAGATAATTTTATTTATTTATTTATTTATTTATTTATTTATTTATTTATTTATTTATTACAATGAAATACATAATTACAATATATATGTAGTTTGAAAAAACAAAATATAAAATATAAAATATAAAATGAAAGGTAGCAGATGAAGAAAAATTCTTATTAAATCTGCTCCTTATTTGTCTAATAAATAATTCAAACAAACATTTCCTATAAATAACAAAACAAAGTAAATAACTCACTCAATTTTACAAACATCATACCCGTCTCGTTTAAATACATTCATATATATATTTTTTTAGCAATTCAATTTTGACCAGTCTCTTAAATACAAAGATTGATTTAGCATCCTTAACATCTGTCTCTAAGTCGCTCCATAATCCAACTCCCTGAATTATGGTAGATCTTCCCTTCAAACTAGTTCTAAACTGTGGTTTTACAAATACATCTTTCCCCTTGAGATTGTAACAACTCAATCTTTTGACAAAATACATCTGAATATTTGAAGGCAGTGTATTATTCTGTGCTCTGTACATAACTAACAAAATATTATAATCAACCAAATCATAGAACTTCAACAGTTTCATTTGATAAAATAATATACTTGATGGATGATGGTAATGCTTTCTAGTGATAATTCTAACAACTCTTTTCTGTAAAATAAAAATAGGCTTTGTAATTGATTTACACGCCTTTCCCCAAACGCTAACACAATAAATTAAATGTGGAACAATAATTGTATTATATAACAAATACAGTGCCTTATCATTTAATAAATCTCTGATTCTGTAAAATATCGCAATAGACTTTGATATTTTCGCTTTAACAGAACTTATATGTTGTTTCCATGACAATTTATCATCAATGATGACACCCAAGAATCTCACCTCATGAACTATATGAATCTCAGAGTCCTCAATTTGAAATGGAACATCAATTGATTTATTTCTATTGCTAAATACCATATAACAGGTTTTATCCAAATTCAACGATAATTTATTAATTTTAAACCAAATCTGAATCTTAACAAGTTCAGACATCATTAATTCCAAAGTCTGTTCGATATTATTACCAGAACCAAAAAATGTGGTGTCATCAGCAAAAAGAATGCACTTAAGGAGTCCTGACACCTTTACCAAATCATTTATATATAATATAAATAACTTTGGTCCTAGTACCGATCCTTGAGGAACTCCGCATGTAATAGTGCTGTGTTCAGATTTCACATCATCCATTTGTACAAACTGTTTCCTTTCCCTCAAATAACTACATACCCATTCTAATGCTAATCCTCTAATACCATATCTATGTAACTTATCAAGAAGTATAGTACGATCAACAGTATGAAACGCTTTTTTTTAATCAACAAATACACCCACACAGTATTACTTTTGATCAACGGCAGTAGTTACTAGGCCCATCAACTCCATAAGAGCAATGGATGTGGAATTCCCTGCTCTTAACCCATATTGATTATTAGTAAGAATTTTATGTTTTTCAACAAATTGATCCATTCTGATAACAGTTTCTACAAGATTTTTGAAAATTGTGGCAATAATGATATCGTTCTGTAATTATTGAACACACATTTATCACCACTTTTGAAAAGAGGAATTACCTTAGCCACTTTCATTCGATCTGGAAATACTCCCGTTGAAAAAGACAAGTTACATATATATGTGAAAGGCTTAATTACATAACTCATTATATTTTTTACAAACATCATGTCCATATCCATTTACTCCATTTTTTCTGCAAATTTATTAACTATGTTAATTATTTCTTCATTATCAGTTCCCTCCAGGAACATACTGTTTAAACAACCTTCAGTTAAGTAGTTCACACTTTTATCAACTTTTGGTATTTTTGCTGCCAGGTTAGTTCCAACATTCACAAAGTATTTATTAAATTCATTAACAATTTCATTTTTATCATTGATTTCCTTATCATTTATTACAAAATTTTGTGAACTACTTGTTTTTAACTACATGTTTTTTCAAAACACTATTCACAACCTGCCATGTTGCCCTCATGTCACCGTTACTTTTATTCAATAAATCACTGTAATATTCTTTCTTATGTTTTCTAATAATCCCAACTAGTTTGTTTTTGTATCGTTTATATCTGTCTTCAACCTCTTGTGTTTTACACTTCAAAAAACATGAATACAAATAGTTTTTCTTTTTACATGCGTTTCTTAATCCTTTGGTCATCCATGGTTGATCAACAATGTTCTTCTTAGTATGATTCTTTAGTACACAATGTTTTTCATATAATGCTTCCAAGATATTCATAAATACATCATATGATTTATTCACATCTTCCACATAAACATTTTCCCAATTTTGTTTAGCTAAATCATCTTTTAATTTATCTAAAGCTTTTTTTGAGGTGTTTATAATTTTTTTCTTTTCAGCAGTTCTTTTCATGTTATTATGATACTTTTTGTAGATTGTGAAAACCGGTAAATGATCACTAAGATCTGTTGTTAGAATACCACTAATCACATCCCCATTTATTGTATTTGTAAAAATATTATCAATTATTGTAGCACTGTGAGATGTGATTCGTGTTGGTTTCAATATCAATGGGTAAAGATTTAATGTATGCATAGAATCTATAAATGTACTGATATTATCTCCTTTATTCCCCAAATCAATATTGAAATCACCACACAGAAATATTGTTTTGGTACAACATTTTTCTAGTAGCTCTATGATTTTATCTGTAAATGCCTCTATGTTAGAACCAGGTGGTCGATATACACAACTTATTATAATGTTTTTATCATTTTTGTTATTTATTTCTATTGTTATCATTTCAATTATTTTGTCATCAATTATAGACATTTCATCAATTAATTTACATTTTATTGCACTGTTAACAAAAAGGGCCACACCACCACCTCTCCTGTTGTTTCTGTTCTTATTATATAATTCATACCCATCAATGCGGGCATTATTTATATTTTCATCATTTAGCCATGTTTCTGACAGTGCTATTATTGTAAATGTTCTTTTTAATTGTTTTAAGTAGTCTGATATCTTTGAAATGTTTGCATTTAAACTCCTACTGTTGAAATGAATTATTGATAGACCAGGCTTAATTAAACTTATATCATTAAACTTTTTTCATCATAATATTCACAATCTTCTACTATAGGAAAGAAATCCGTATCAAATTCATCATGAACACTATAAATCTTTTGTTCAGAATCTTCATTTGTTATCATTTTTAAATGTATTCAAACACAGGCTAGTAAATCGTTCCACTCTATTAGGTTATCCAAATTTTTCCAATTCCTTCACTTCTTTTATGATTTTAGCCTGTTGTCCTTCTTGCACTTTTATCCAGACATTGCCATTCCTTGTCCATGTCGCTACTAGTTTATTCTGTTTTTTTAACAACCTTGCTTGCCATGCAATATTGTTATTCCTTTTTGTTAAATGTTCATTTATATAGACTTTAGTCCCTCTTAGTTTTCTTGCTTGCATCAACACATTATTTCTTAATTTTCTACTAACAAATCTAACAACTATTGCAGGTTTGTTTTTGTTTGACTTATTTGGCAAAGTGTAACAAATAGATACATCCTCCTGATTTATATCAATGTCTTTATCTTGGAAAAATGTAATCACTTGATCTTCCAGAGATTGTAGATCTTGAGGTGTTGCATCTTCTGTTGTTTCTGTACCAGTAAGCGCTTTAGAGTAGGATTTAGGTTTTACTTCCAGTCCAGATATTACCAAGTTTTCCTGTCTTGCAAGTCTTTCCATGTCATCAACTTTTTTTTCAAGTTCAATAATTTTCTTATCTTTTTCAAGTATTTGAAGTTTAAGTTGCTTCACTTCTTCAAATAATCCAATTAACTGTTCCTGCTGAGTGGACAGCTTGGCCAATTCCAATCCCATAAAGTTTAATGATTTTTTAATGTCATCCATATTTTCGAAAGTTTGTTCCTCCAGAAGTTCTTTCTTTCCTTTTTTTCCTTTACTTGCCATTTTGATATACAGTACTTACAGTTTGGTGGTAAGTTTTGTAAAGCAGTGATCGAGGCCTCAAATCCTGCCACTCTGCTACTCAGATGTTAGCTAGCGGTGAAGGCCGAGGCCTAGTCTAAAGGCTCTCCATTCATCCACGTTAGCGACTTAATAATTCCACACTTCATCCAAAACCGCCGTCAGCATGTGTCCCAACCTGCAGTCAGATGATCACAGCAGCCCCTCCATAACTGCTCTCCCTGCTCGGTGGCGTTAGCACCACTTCTATTCCACCTCCTTCTTCACCTCCTCGGCGATTTATCTTACTTGTTTTGAGTGACACACCCGCTCCCAGTGTCCTTGCTTGTGACATTTATTACAGTTGCTCTTGAATGCGGGGCTTTTTTTTTTATCTCTGAGTGCTTGGGTTTTCCACATCTCCCGCAGCTCTGTGATGTCTGGGCTGCTTGGTGGTTACTGCCAGCCTGCCACTGTCTGTGTCGTCCTCTCCTTTCTATCTGTGGGCCACTATGACGACGTAGTGTGTCCACGTGAGCCTGTTGTGGGTAAGACTGAAGATTAACCTGCTTAGTAATCTCCTCTCCTTGTGTCTGGAGATATCCCCTCTGATGGTTTGAAAAAGTGTGATGAAGGCCACTGTGGTAGACTTTCAAACTCTGTCATTCTTGACTCCTTGGATGCGTATCTGTCCTATCTTCCCAGGGGTGAGAAGGAGGATGTGGAAGGACTGATCCAGCTGTACCCTGCGCTTTTTGGAGATGTGCCCTCTAGGACCTCGGTCTTGGAGCATGACATTGACGTGGGCGACGCATCCCCCATTAAACAGCATGCATACCGTTGTTCTCCAGTTAAGAGGGAAACGATGGAGAAAGAGGTTCAGTATCTATTGGAAAATGGTTTGGCTAAACAAAGTCATAGCTCCTGGAGCTCTCCATGTCTTCTGACACCAAAGTCTGATGGTTCTCAACATTTTTGTACAGACTTCAGAAGAGTAAATGCAGTTACAATCCCTGATTCGCATCCATTACCTTGGCTGGAAGACTGTAGACAGCATTGGTGCAGCCTCCTTTATAACCAAGTTGGATCTGCTAAAGGGATACTGGCAAGTTCCCCTAACTGCCAGAGCTTCTGATATTTAGCTTTTGTCACCCCAGATCACTTCCTACAATATACAATAATGGCATTTGGAATACGAAATATACCAGCTACCTTTCAGCAACTGATGAACACTGCATTAGGAGGCAATAAGAACTGTAATGTTTTCTTGGACAACATTGTAATTTATTCCTCATCCTGGAATGATCATATTAACACTTTGAAAACTGTGTTTGCTCGTTTTGCTCAAGCCTCCCTCACCTTGAATCTAGACAAATGTGAGTTTGCCAAAGCGGTGGTGACCTACCTGGGAAAGGAAGTGGGCCATGACCAGGTACGTCTGGTAAATGCAAAGGTGGAGGCTATCTTAAGCTACCCAGTACCCACCACAAGATGTGAGCTCTGACGGTTCTTGGGTTTGGTTGGCTATTACAGGTGTTTCTGCAGGAACTTCTCAATGGTGGTGGCTCCTCTAACAAATCTGTGTAGTCCAAAGGAACCCTTCACGTGGATTATGGAATGTCAACATGCATTTGACTGTGCAAAGTCCTTTCTATGCAGCGCTCCTGTATTAGCGGCTCCTGACTTCAGCAAGGCCTTCGAGCTAGAGGTAGATGCAAGCACCACTGGGGCTGGAGCAGTGCTACGCCAAAATGGACCAGATGACATCAGTCACCCAGTCTCCTACTACTCAGCTAAGTTCAAGCCTCACCAGTTAAACTATTCTACAATAGAAAAAGAAGCCTTGGCTATGCTACTGGCTTTGCAACATTTTGAACTTTATGTCAGTTCACCAAGTCCCATTTTAGTCTATGCAGACCATAACCCATTAGTCTTCCTGAACCGCATGTACAACCACAACCAGCGTTTAATGCGGTGGGGTTTGCTGGCCCAAGAATATAATCTAGACATCAGACATAAAAAAGGGACTGAAAATGTGATAGCTGATGTACCTTCCAGCATGTAGTGCTTAGTACAAATGATGTAAGTTGAAGTGATGTCCTTGTTTCATGAAGGATTTTATGGGGGAGGGTGTTACGGTCACTGACCTCTAGGGGCTCTCTTCTTGAGAGAGCTCTCTCCCTTTGTGTTTCAGTTCTACCTGGCTGCCACAGGTGAAAGGTGTTTGAGCTCGTCAGCCACCCCATAAAGAGCTTCATGCCAGAGATGTCAGGTCCCTTCCTTTCCTGGGCCTTGATCTGCTGTGATCTTGTCTGTGGGGTTTGTTTAAACCGAAATGATCTTGCTGTGAGCATATTGTGAAGTTTTGTTCAAGTGCCTAACTAATGCTGTGTTTTTTTCTCTGTTCACAGTGGAAGCTGGTAGGGGTTCTCTGCCATTTTTGTTCTAAACCTTTTTCTCCTGTTTTGTGGAAAGCTAGGGAGCTCAGCCTTTGTACTTAAGTTTCCTTCTAGCTAGTGGCATATGATTTTTATAGTTGAAAAGGGGTGTTTTGTTTACGGTTTTGGCCTTGGAGACCCTGAAGCTTAAAACTTACCTGTGTTTATTTTTTCTTATTATTTTCCCCTGGTGTTTGATATTTCTTTCCTAAATTGTAAAATAATGTTGTTCTGAGGAGGTTGTAACATTTGTGAATACTTCTTTTGACCGTGTTTTATTTGTCTGCGACCCCAGAAAGGCTTGCATGTCACCATCTGTTCTGAGAGTCTCTGTAGTTCTTTTGTTGTCAGTTTAACTCTGTCCCATGCTAATTTTGTGAGTGGCTGTCTGCAATCCTCATCTTCTACTGCGATTAGCTGTGTCAATAATTCATCCAGTTCGCTTCTTCTGACTCCATCTCTCGCATAAACTCAGTTAATTACCGCCATTACTCAGGCTGATTGTTTTTTCACAGTTTTATATATCACATTACTGTACTCTGTTTGGTGGGCTCCATCTCTTGTTCACACCTTTTCCTCTCACACAGCCCTCAAACTTTATTTTGTAATACTCTCACCCCACGAGCTGCTGACCGCGTGTTGATAAGAGTGCATACAAGCCTTAACCCAAAAGCAGTTTTAGCTTGCTGTGCCCCCCTCTCAAGTCACTATCATGGCCTCCTTCCCGAGGCGTCTTTTGCTCGCTTACTCACACACACACATACAGAGGTGCGGCTCTTCGCTCCTCACACACCCACACCAGAGATGATTTACACAGCAGTTGAAATTCAGCCCTGGTTTTTTCCAACACTGTATTTTGTCAACTCCTTTTTATGTACAGGTAGTCCTCAGGTTACGACGGTCTCGGGTTACAACGATCTCGAGTTACGACGTTTCGCACTTACGTCACACCTCCCGTTGACTTTGAATAGCCTTTTTTCGAGTTACATACAGCGCCGTTTCTTTTGTGTGTGGGGTGTTAATACCTTTCCCTTTAAGACCCTGTGGACTCCTCCCACTCTCTGGCGTCCATCTTGTTGTGGGGAAGGGGGGCAGGGAGCTGTAAGTTGGGCGAAGTTGTTGTCGGGTGAAAGGCGTTAGCTGCAGCCTTAGCAGCTCTGTTTGTTACGGCGGAGGAATACTACAGTTGCTATCGGACGCACAAGCTAGCGCTAACTAGCAGCAGGCTGCGTTCTGACATAAGACAGGACTCTGCTTTGGGACGTACGAGCTAGTTTCAACTAGCAGCAGGTTGCGTTTGGACCAAAGACAGGACTCTGCTGTCGGAAGCACGAGCTAGCTCCAACTAGCAGCAGGCTGCGTTCGGACCGAAGACCGGACTCTGCTGTCGGACACACGGGCTATCACGAGCTAGCAGGAGGCTTCGTTCAGACCGAAGACCGGACTCTGCTGTCGGACATACGGGCTAGCACGAGCTAACAGGAGGCTGCGTTCGGACTGAAGACCAGACTCTGCTGTCGGACACACGGGCTTGCATGAGCTAACAGGAGGCTGCGTTCGGACCGAGGACCGGACTCTGCTGTTGGACACACGGGCTAGCACAAGCTAGCAGGAGGCTGCGTTCGGACCGAAGACCGGACTCTGCTGTCGGACACACGGGCTAGCACGAGCTAGCAGGAGGCTGCGTTCGGACCAAAGACCGGACTCTGCTGTCGGACACATGGGCTAGCACAAGCTAGCAGGAGGCTGCGTTCGGACCGAAGACTGGACTCTGCTGTCAGACACACGGGCTAGCACAAGCTAGCAGGAGGCCTCGTTCAGATGGACCGAAGACCGGACTCTGCTGTTGGACACAGGGGCTAGCACGAGCTAGCAGGAGGCCTCGTTCGGATGGACTGAAGACCGGACTCTGCTGTCAGACACACGGTACGCGGTGCAGCGGCGGAGAAAAACTGTACTGTACGCCGCTCTGGACCAAGGAAGGCGGTGTCACCAGCATCCCAGTACTCCAAACGTAATAACAATTGATAATATGTAGGGTACGGTATTAGCTAACCACTTGGAAATACAGTACAGTACTGTACAAGTTTAAGGTACAGAATGTACGCTGGTTTTGTGTTATGTTGGTGTTTACGGCCGCATACCATGCATTTCCGACACGTTAAAATCGGGTTACGAACGGTGCGTAGGAACGGAACTCGTTCGTAACTCGAGGTCTACCTGTATTCAATTTTCCTCCAAACAAGTTTTTTCTCTTTCAGAAGTTTTCTCCCAACTTTTTACCCTGACATGTCTGGAGAGGAGGAGCTCGTTTTCCTTCTGATCTGACGTTCCTGACCGAGTCCAAAACGTCCCGAGGGGTATGAATGTGAGCCACAGTGCGAGAGTTTAATCACACATCATTCTCCCAGCGTCACGAGAGCTATCCCTACATCCACGTGTGCGGAAAACAGACCTCACTGCGAGTTAGTGTCTTCTCGAGTCCACTGAGGCCTCAGTCATAAGAAGAACATCTCAAATCAGCAAAACAGTCGTTTTTGGTGCTGACTCACCTCCGCTTGAGATTTTTTTTGGGACAGTTTTCTTGCACCGCAGCCAAAATCCTATTCTGACGGGTCTCCTAGCCCCAACACCTGCAACAAGATTGAAGAATCCACCGCCCCCCTGGACTATGAGACAGCCTGGCCATCACGTTTCCACAGCTCCAACGTTTAGACATTTTGAAATGTTAATTATTTTGTTTACATTATATTATCTGTCACTGTACATTGAGATGCCATATGTAAAGCATGCTACTTTTATTTGATCTTCTTATGCTACTTGTAGCATTTAGCTAGCCTTTTGCTACTTTTAGCTAGTTTTTAGCTACCTTTAGCTAGTGTTTTGCTCCTTTTAGCTTTCATATGGCCATTTTTGCCATCATTTTGCATCAGTTAGCCTTTTGCTGCTTTACCTTTTAGCTAACCTTTTGCTACTTTAATTTTTAGCTAGTCTTTTGCTAGTCTTATGCTATTTAAACTACTATATTTAGCTAGTGTTTTGCTACTTTTGACTTTTAGCCAGCCATTTGCTAATTAAAGATAGACTTTAGCTACTTTAGCTATAAGCTACTGCTTATCTTTCCTTACTTCAAACTTTTAGCTACCTGTTGCTTCTTTTACAAAATGTTTTTCTTTTGGCTGCTCCCTACTTTAGGGGTCACCACAGTGAACTAACTTGCATGAAGACATTGTGATTGTTATTACGCTGGACACCCTTCCTGATGCAACCACAGACCACCGAGCTACCACAGCCCTCTGTGTGGAGCAGAGAGCTGCCATCTAGGGCACCTGGGGGAGCAGACGGTGGGGTTTAAGGGCCTTGCTGAAGGGTCCAGAGTGCGGCAAATGAGGGTGGAGATAGATGTGGGTGTTCCACCACACTTTGTTGTCGGTCTGGGGAGTTGAGCCGGCGACCTTCTGATCACAGGCTCACCTTTTCTAGCCTCTGTGCCACCACTCCCCCATATTTTTCTGAATATTCTGCCTAATTTAGTTAAACACCCCAGTTTCTGCTTCAGTCATTCTGCTTTTTGACCAAAAATACAACTTTTCTCAAATATTTTTACTTCTTTGTGGCATTTATTTTATTTGTTAGAAAAACCTTAAATTCATGTAAACATAAATAAACATACATCTAAACATACATAAATATATTCATCCAAAATAATACTAATAATATTAATTATTATTTTACATTAATAATACCATATTGTACTACTATTTTTTATTTTATTTTAAGATGTAACCATGTGCATTTTACACTGGACAGATCACATTAAAAAAAGACAAAATTAAGATAAAACAATAAAACAATATTTGCTGTTTTTAATATCTGCTGTTAAAAAGTTTGCTTTTTTAACTGTAAATGTGTTTGTGTGTGCACATGTATCTCCTAATGTTTTAATTTGTTATATTTCTACCAGTTTTTATTTTTATTTATGTACCCAAACTCCTTGTGGTTGTCTAATGCCAGTAAGATGGCTTAGCACGGCCTAATAGACGTTTCATTAAATTTTCCTGACTAAACAACCCCCTTAAAGCTGTTTGATCCAACTCACCACATCCTCTTTCAAACCAACGTCTCAGGTATATCCAGAGAAAAATCAAACGCTCTTCAGATTTTTTTCTCCTAAAATGACCAGTCAAACAGAACAACTATTTTCCAGGTAGTATATCTGATTTATGGAGGCACCTTGATCCTGGAAGTTGAAGCTGAAAGTTTTCCAGTGAAAAGTGTAGGGAACCTACTGTATGGTTTACTGGGAAATGTCCGGGACCGCCGGAAAAAAATGACACACGTTTCTGAAGAAAGCTTGGAGGCAGCAGTTATGAACAGATACGTGGAAAACCAACACTTTCATCCCTGATGGAGAAATTATTTCGTTTTTCCACTTTTTGACTTCAGATCCTCGGAGTCAGTGGAGGTCCCATCAGTTCCTGATTTTATCCTCAAATGGTGTTTCTATTGAGTTTGTTGATTCCTATAAATATTTGGGTATCTTGGTCGACTCGCATCTCTCCATTAAGCTTCACGTGGGAAAACCTAGTAAAGAAATTGAAAGTTAAACTGGGTTTCTTTTTCAGAAACAGATCCTGTCTAACACTGAATGCTAGGAAACGTCT
>JAVCKU010000128.1:20112532-20125500 GCA_032273985.1 Hypsolebias coamazonicus | reverse complement strand
TTTATTAGTTTTTTTATTTTTTGGTGGCGACTTGTTTTTTGGCCACGCAGTGTATTTGATGTAGCTACTGTACTGGGCTGTCTCCTTTTGTGTGCCTGTCATCCAAATAGATGACCATGTTTTGACACTGTTTTTTAAGAAAGAGTGTGTAACTCAGGGGTCTGCACCCTGTGGCTCTGGAGCCACATGTGACTCTGGCCCCTCTGCAGCTGCTCTTTCAATCTTTGACTAACATAAAACTGAATAGGATGTCACACTCGCAACAAAACAAGTAGTTTTAGCAGTTTTCCTGTCATTTCCTTTGTAAATGTGTGGATACTACCAAGCAAATACTCACTTTATTTCTTCAAAGTAGATTACTTAATTTCTCCACCAAAAACAAAAAACACACAAGCCTGCACAGTTTGTTTTAGTTTTTCTTACAAGATGCAGTCTTGTGTGATAGATTTGCGACCTGGATGGACACCAGTGACACCCTGCAACCAAAAAGGAACAAGCGAGTAAAGATAATGGATGGATGGAATCCAGATCCAATATATATTTTTCATCTTAAAATGTAAAAATATCAATAAATGTTAATTCATTTCAATTAAAAAATACTTTATTAATCCCAAAGGGAAATTAAGTGTTGTCGTAGCTCATCATTCTGGTTTCATTCGAGTTGTTATACAGATAGCTGTGGGCAGGATCTCCTGCAACAAATCCAAAGAATCTGGCCATAGATTCCAATCGGTCCACCCGGATCCAGCTTGCTTAACAATCTTTAGATGTTTTTAGTTTTATAATTTTACGCCTACTGGCCAGGAAAGCCCCCTCTAACAAACTTAAAGTGGTCCATGGGCCACCAGTTTATAATGACAATTGTAGCTTTTGCAGCTCTGGACACATTTAATTTAGTGAATGAAGAGGCAGAAATGGCTCTTATGATCCTAAAGGTTGCAGACCCCTGGTCTAACCTAAATCAAACGGTTGGACCCATCTCTACACTCAGTTGAAGTATGTAATATTTGTTGTGTTGCCCTCACTCAGTTGGAAAACTTACAATCAAGTTAGCTAAGTTCCATCAACAGGCTCTCTTCTGTTGGTCTCTGATATATAAACATACTCTCCTCATAACTGCATCATATGGAACAATGCATATATTTTACATAAAAACAAATATTTATATTTACATAATTGGGCTAACAAAAATATTTATCTGATAAAGCAGTTACTTGACATAAATGGTGAATGGTATACTTATGAGAATTTTATTAACATTAATGATGTAGATATATCTAAAAAAAAAATTGATTTGGTCATTAATTCTATTTCTCACAACTTACATGCACTAACACAAACCATACATTTAGATGAATTATACTTTTATAATTCAGTTTCTATTGAAGGTACTAATATAATGCATCTAAATTGACCCTAGGTGTGAGTGCAACAGGTCCCTCTTGTAAATGAGTCCCCGTGGCTCAACGAGGCCAGCCTGTATAAATAAAGGTTGAATGAAAGGGAGATGCGTCGTAACGTCGAAACGTCATAAGACGAGACCGTCGTAACCCGAGGACTACCTGTATATCTACAAAACTAATCTGATTAAATTATGCAATAGAGACTAATCAGTGCTTTAGATCACATTTGTACGCAGATGGCATGCATCGTCTTGCTCAGGACACTTTATGACACATTGGTGGAATTGAACCCCCAACTTTCTGATTGGTGGATGAATGCTCTGACCACTCAACCACACATACTCCATCAAAGTCAGTCTCATCAAAGCGTCATCCTGAAAATTGCTCTTCTCTTTTTTCTGCAACAGAGTTATGGCTCCTGGTAAGATTGCACATGCAGTTTACTAAACTACCACAAAACTGACCTCACCCTGACCTTTGTTTTTATTTTTATATGGCTCTTGCAGAGTTTCACATTGTTTCACAACTGTGGGGAGAGTCCAAGAAAAAAAACTTGCCAGACCTTCGTATTGCTTTGAGAACCACATTGCAATCGATGTGAAAAAGGGATGAAGCAGATGCTGAAGCAAACAGAAGAAACAGATCACATTTTAAGAAAAGCACACACACAAGTTCAACACCAAAAATGGAATTAGTAGGGCCTTCTCTTAACGGAAGCAAGCCATGTCAGGAATATTGTACAGACTGCAGAGAAGAGCTGAGGAGGTTTCTTTCAATGTTTCAAGTAAAAACCTGATCTGACTGAATTAAAGAAATATGTGCTCTGTGTTGTCTCCTCATGGGGAAGATATTCCCAGACTTCCTTGTAATTTCTGGAATTTCAGTGAATAAACAGGCTGAGGTGGAGGCCAGCTGTTAGCTGCTTGTCTAAACCTCCAGCGTCACATGGATTCTCGGGTCCTCAGCCGGCAGAAATAAACCCTGCCCTGTCAATCTTTTTCCTGAAGGAATGCCACAATAATGAATCTCGCTTCCTGCTGCAGCAGCACGTCCTGGGATTCATTTTCCTGCACGCCCTCTCTGCACTTTTCATTTTCAGACACGATGTGTGAACAACGTTTCCGAAGATCTAGTCATTCTTGTGATCTTTCGTGCAGGTTTATGGACCACTGCAGGGAATCCCTCAGTTTTGTGCTTTTGACTTGAGTGAAACTCTTGGGCAGTCTGCTGGAAGGTAATTGCTGAAGAGAGGAAATGAGAGAGCCTGGAGCAGACGAGGGAAGTCTATGAAGTAAAAGAATCAAGAAGAAAGACCGACTTAAACTTCTGAAAGCTCCCAGTGATTAAAAAAGGAAGAAAGAAAGGGGCTGAAAGTGAGGGGCTGGGGGTTTGGGCAGCCCAAACTGTGCATGTGTCGTGTTTATGGTGGAATGAGATGTAGAAATGTTTGCATGGACTACAGCGGCAGACAGAGCACAACGAGGGAGTGTGTGAGTGAATGCTTTGTGATTTCAGATTGTGACATATTATTGTGTTTGTGGGTGTGCGATAAAGCCTGTGTGTTGGAGAGAGAGAGACAGGGAGACAGAGTGAGGGAGCAAAGAAGCTCTGAAAAGCCTGGAGGGGGATTTTCCTCTGAAAGGGAATGCTTTTCTCCTCCTCCCCCTCACACAAGTTCTCCCTCCCCCTTTTCTCTACTCCCCCCCCAACCCTCCCAAACACTCAGAGGAACCAGAAAGAAAAGTAAAAGAGGAGCTGAAGGATCAACAGGCAGCTCGACAATGTGCAACATGCTCCACGTTTGTGAGGAATGGATCTGACTTCTCTCGTTTCTCTGTGGAGACAACAGTCATGATGGACCTGGGGAGCCTCTGCTGTTGATACACTAAACATGGAAAGCTTTGTGGCTCATACAGCCAGGTGCTGCTGTCTAGAGAGGATCCACAACAGCAAAAAATGAAAAATACTTCTGCCTGGTAGAGGAGAAACTCCTTGAACTATGGTAAAGTACTGTCTCAGTCCGTCTCCTGTGTGTGCTCTCTGTCCACTCTGTCCATTGTTGCCTAAAGGCTCAAGAGTCCAGCTGCTCCACTGACCTACTCCAGCTCAGGACTTGTGTTTTTGCTTGCTTTCTCTCTCTTGCGGCTTTCCCCTAACCATGTGTGGGTGAAGTTATGACCCATAATATGATGTTTACCCACTCAGATCAACACTGAAAAGAGAAACGAGTACTCCACATTTAGCTTTTTCCTTCTATTGCTCAACGTTGTTCCTTGCTCTGCCTTTATGGAACTTCATCTTAAAGATAATGTGATAATGTAACTTTAAAACAACAACAACGATAATTTTTGAGCACACTTGTTGGGACAGCTTCACAACACTTCACAGCTTCTTTGAAGACACAATGAGGCACATTGTCTTTTGTTTGAAGCCATCAATTGTCTTAATCTATTGGATTGAGACAGAGTTCATGTATTTAGCGCACCTGCTTTAAGTGAATCAGGGCTGTTTTTGTGAATGCAAGATCTGACGGTTTTGCATGTATAGACATAATGCATTCTCCATATGTCTGGGTCTTTAAAAAGTTGAAACCACAGTGTTTTTTTAATGACTGGAGAGGACGGCTCTCATCCAAGTTGCAGACGATGCACGTACGGCTCGAGATGGAGAAAGGACGGAATGATGGGGAGTGAATTTGGTTGAATGGTGTGGCTGCTGCTTGAGGACTTTGTAAAATTCAGAAGTATAAGATCTGCCTGCAGGAAAGCAGGAGTGAAAGATGCTTGAAGTCCAAACATGGCTGATCACCATTGTGCTCCCCCCACTTCTGCACTCTTGTTTAACCAGCTTTTACAGCCTGTTTGTTTTACTTAAAACATGAGTGATGCTTTCCTCTGCGACCACCCCGACTTACAGTCATGAGCCTGGAGTCCAAATGATCTGATTACAGCGCTGTGCAAAGACCAGGAGGTTCTGTCTCGGCGAAGCAAAACCCAGACCCATTGAACCCATTGTATTTGCTTTTAGTTACTGTGTGACGACAAACATGAGTCACTCATTCACCAGCAAGGTCAAGAACTTTCTTCACAAAGTCTCAGACTTTGGATTGTGTTTTTTTTCTTCTTCTGTGAACACAGAGATGATCCTATTTTCTGTTGCACCGTTCAAAGTAGATTTCAATTTGTGGAAAATTCAGTGTGTGCATGAAGCAGCGCTCTTGGGTTTGCATTTGCTCTCATCTTGCCAAATATGCATTTGACAAATACAAAATAGCGAAAAAATAACATTTTTATGTCTTTTAACTAAAAACAAACTTCTGCAGTTCTTTAGGAGCAGTGGTTCCCAACTCTGGTCCTTTAGGAACACCATCCTGCATGTTTTAGTTGTTCCTTTGCTCCAACACTGATACATGGGGTTTAATTACTGTACTTCCTCAAGTTCTGCAGCAGTCTGTTTAATCGCTCTTTCATTCGAATCAGGCGTGAAGGAACAGAGGAACGACTAAAACATTCAGGATGGTGTCCCTCAGGGTCCAGGGTTGGGAACTATTGATTTAATGATCCACCAAATGTTCTAAAAGGTTGATTAAGTTGCTTGTTTTTGATGCAGAGTTGGTTTACTTTTAAGCTTATAAGCACAAGATATATTTTATGAAGCTGATGGGATTTGGTGTTAAATGTGAAATGAAGTCTTTTGAGGACAACATAAATTGAAAGGAAGTCATACAAGGTTCTTGTCAGCATCTCACATTTTTATTAATTTGCAAAATGTTGAATTCATTATAAAAGATGTACAGTATACAGTTACTCGGGTCTTTGTGATATTCACTGTAATCACTCCGGAAGAGGGAAGTCATTGGTGCTAAACAAACAAAGGATCCCAATGAATTAGTAGAGTATGAGTACTGTTAGCCTGCGGGCGAAATGGTTCAGGGTGTTGCAAATAATTGAAAACTGACCCAAATCTACAGCAGGTGTTTCATTCGTCACCTTCCTGAATGAAAGATGAGACAGTAAATCTGATTTGGTTACTTTCGCTCCGGCATGAAAATACATCCCAAAGTTGGGTGACCTATTATCCATTATATTACTGGTACCTATTATTCTACTGTTTTCAACAACTGGCAAGATTTTTCCAAACCCAAGCAGTCCATGTAGTCAGTGCAATGTTCACTACAGAAATAAAAGAGGCGAGAAAATCAGCAAAATTAAAATAAAAACTGCAAAGTATGTGACAAGGGTAGTACAGTATATTATTTTTGAGTCAGCTCCTCCTCACTAATTGCGATAGTTAGCAACAATCTGCTACTACCTGATTTACACGGAGCATTGCCCTTTACGTTCTCTGAACAAAAATTATGATTAATGCACGGCTAATTGGACACATTCTACATTTGAATGACCAGAACTTGGGTCAGTCTATTCTAACCATTCAACATTGCCAACCTGGTCTTTGGGCTCGGTCATCCTGTTCTGAACCTTCATCTAAAAATGTCTTCACTTGATTCCTGAGCTTTCAGTTGTGTGGTTTACTATCCAATAGACGTTCAACAAGTTCCAGCGTTTCGTCAAGTTTTTTATTCCATTTTCTCAGATGAACATTGTGACTGTAACCTTGCTCTGGGTCATACAGCTCTTCTTCTTTTCTTCATTTCCTCTCAAAAGTTTTTCGTAACAAAGGGTACGGTACAACATGCAAACAAAACAATGTTAGCTAGGTGTCCTACCTGGCTGTCGTGTCGCTGACACGTTATCAACCACAGACAGTAAATGTTACCCCATTTTAAGAATTTTCCCCGTATCAAAACAAAAATTTGATTCCATATGACCTTTTAATCGTTGAAACATAAAAAAAAAAACTCTTTCTGACTATGAAAATCATTAGATCCAAATTACTATCAATGTGCTAAATAAAGTAGCCTAATGGTATGTAAATGAGAAAGAACAACATTTACATAAAAACTTTAAAACACTTATCTGTATCATGATCCGGCTTAGATGCATGTTGAACCCATGTGCAGGAAGGCCACAGGAGACTCCAGGTTAAAATAAGTACTTAAGTTTACTGTAGATAAACCAAACAAGATGCTGATGGGGCAGCTAATTTACTTTAAGGAGAACACAGAGGAAGACAGGTCACAACAGCCATGGACAATCCAGAGACAAATGACAAGACACAAGGACGCTGAATAAACAGACGCTGATGAGGAGGAATGACAAACACCTGTGGTGATTGGGATTAGATGCAGGTGAGACAAGGACTGGACTCAAGGAGGAACACTGAGGGGTAAATGAAACATGAGGAAACAGAAAAGACAGGACAAAACCCAGAAACCCCACAGTCTGTATTATAGCATCAGCAATGAGCCTCCCACACAGTGATGGCTGGATATAGACACCAGTGACCCCCACGACCCAAAAAAGAAGAAGCGGGTAAAGATAATGGATGGATGAATCACTGTGCTGCTGTATTTGTCAGTAAGATAGGCAAAACTCAAAATCTAGCTTGCTCCAAAGTGTAATTTCTGACCTCAAAAGGACTTGTTTGCATAGTGTTAAGTTATTTGTAATTATGTATGGTTTGCATAAACTAATCTGATTTTTTTGGAGATGATTAACGTCAGCAAATCTGCTTTAGCTGTTAGCACGATTGCCCTGTAATGCTTTCCCTCCGATTCTTCAAACTGATAACAACCTGCCCCCTGTCTGCTGCTGGTAAGATACTGCCACTGGGAACAACTCCACAGAACCCTGTGTCAAAGCAAACTATCACTTTAGAGCAGTCAGAGCTGCAATTTTCTTTTTGACAGCATGAAGCAGTTATTAGTGAACACACCTTAAAAAAAAACCTTCAAAACAAGTTACGTCAAAAAGTTTACTTTACACAAACCTTTAACACAGGTTACGTCAAAAAGTATACTTTACAAAAACCTAATACAAGTTACGTCAAAAAGTATACTTTACAAAATGTTTTAACACAATTTACGTCAACAAAAATAGTTTACACAAACCTTTAACACAAGTTATGTCAAAAAGTATACTTTACACAAACCTTTAACACAAGTTACGTCTAAAAGTATACTTTACACAAACCTTTAACCCAAGTTACGTCTAAAACACAAACGTTTAACACGTTATATCAAAGAGTATACTTTACACAAACCTTTAACACAAGTTACGTCAAAAAGTATACTTTACACAAACATTTAACACAAGTTATGTCAAAAAGTGTACTTTACATAAAACTTTAACACAAGTTACATCAAAAAGTATACGTACTTTACACAAACCTTTAACACAAGTTACGTCTAAAAGTATACTTTACACAAACATTTAACACGTTACGTCAAAAAGTTTACTTTACATGAACCTTTAACACAAGTTATGTCTAAAAATATACTTTACACAAATCTTTAACACGTTACGTCAAAAAGTATACTTTACACAAACCTTTAACACAAGTTACGTCAAAAAGTATACTTTGTACTTTACACAAACCTTTAACACATGTTACGTCTAAAAGTATACTTTACACAAACATTTAACACGTTACATCAAAAAGTATACTTTACACAAACCTTTAACACATGTTACGTCTAAAAGTATACTTTACACAAATCTTTAACACGTTACGTCTAAAAGTATACTTTACACACATCTTTAACACGTTACGTCAAAAAGTATACTTTACACAAACCTTTAACACAAGTTACATCAAAAATAAAACTTTACACAAACCTTTAACACAAGTTACGTCAAAAAGAATATTTTACAAAATCCTTTAACAGACCGACTAGAGAGATCTAAACTGTTATGGTTCCCTGTTCTGAATAAAAGTAGGAAGTTTCAGGGGAACACACTGATTCTTTGCTCTGATTTTGTTTCTTGTCGGCACCTGTGCTAATTTTTTCTCTTGCCTGTGATAGGCAAATCTTTAGATAAAATATATATATATATATTAAATAAGGTGTATTAACACCTGTGCGGCTGAGTCCAACACATTTTTGCCAGTTTTAATCAAGACTTGTAGAAACTTGTGAGAGATATTTCATCAAAACAAAAGTTGTTGAAGCGTAAAAAAAAAATGCTTTCAGCTTAAACCAATAGCCTAAAAGCTGCTGTGGCTCTCAAACAGTTAGCTTGACTCCTCACTTCTTGAAGTGCAAACATACAATCTGGCTAAAAGAATCACCAGCGATATAAAACTTCTCCTTCTGACTATAAAAACAGCAGAGCAAGATGTAAAAGACAAAGATTGTACAGCTGTGCACCGTTTTATCGCTGTGTGTATATGACAAACATCTGCTTTCTGGAGCATTTTGAACCAGATTAGTTGTAGTTTTCTTCAGTCAGGAAGTCGAAGTATGTGAGCTGTGACCTGTAATTTCATTCTGTTTATTGTCTCTGAAGGAGAAGTGGGTCACACGCTGCAGACGCTCTGCAACTCCAGCTCCTAAAGGTGTCAGAGTTTTGTGGTATAGTTTGTTTCTTTTAAAGCTTTATCAGTCACATAGTGAGGAGTACTGAGGTGTGGTGCAGATTCCAAAATGAAAACAAACTGTCCAACGGTAAATGTGTTTGCCCTTCTCTGTGTTAGCAAAATACCTCAAAAGCCACCACCTGGAGTTTAATGAAATTTTCAGGAAATAATTGCTGGGGTCACAACACATACTCAACGTGCTACACATTGCACAAGATCTTAAATCGTTGGAGTCAGCTCTGTTTGTCTGTTAGCAAAATATCTCTTAAACCACTTAACTGCTTATAACGAAACTTTCAGAAAGGAATCAACAGATATAAACCCATAACTGATTACAGATTAGAAACAATCCAGTACAAGATGGCTACCACAGCTAATCAAATGTAGCAAACCCTAAACTGGCTGTAGGTTAGTCACTTTTACAAATAGTGATCTAAAATGTGAAGTGGCAGTAGCTGAAAGTCACCTACAGCATATAAGTAGTCTAAGCATGAGATTGTCTTCTTCTTCTTTCAGCTGCTCCCTTCTTCAGGGGTCACCACAGTGAACTAACTCGCTCAAAGACTTGTTGGTTGTTTTTACACCGGATGCCTTTCTTGACACAACCACAGACCACCGAGCTACCACAGCCCTCTGTGTGGAGCAGAGAGCTGCTTTATAGGGTGCCCAGGGGAACAGATGGTGCAGGTTAAGGGCCTTGCTCAAGGGTCCAGAGTGGGGCAGATTAGAGACAGATGTGGGTGCTTCATGTTTTCCACCCACATTTTGATGTTGTTGGTCCAGGGAGTCGAACTGTTGACCTTCCGATCATAGTCCCACCTTCTCTAACCTCTGCGCCACCGCTCCCCACCTCATAAGGTGAGCTTTTTCATAAACTCTGGTGTGAAATTCAACAGGTGATGTGGAACCCTTCAAGGATTCTTAGTTCCTCGAGTTTTGCAAAATAAAATAAGATCCTCTGATCCAAGAGTTGTGGACGGTTCGTGTCAGGTGGGAGGGGTTTGTGTCAGGTGGGAGGGGTTTGTGTCAGGTGGGAGGAGTTTTAATGTGCATTAGAGCTTTAATCTTTTATCCAAGTCTTTTGGAGCTTGCGACTTAGTTTGCTGTGGTGACCCCTGAGGAAAGGAGCAGCCGAACAAAGAAAATAAATTAATAAATAAAAATCCAAGTCTTTTGAAGCATATATTCACACTGCTGCCAGTCAGAGTCACTTCTTATCAGTTGTTGAGCAACTTTTTTTTTTTTTTTTTTTTACTTGTCTCATCCTGTAGTTGCAGGATGAGATGTGAAAACAGTTTCTGGAGCACTTCCATGCACGGGTTCGTTAGAGACGCAGGCACGTTTTATCAGTAAAAACACTTTTTTTTTTCCTCTTTTAAGTGAAACGCCCTGAACAGCTGTGAGTCAGAAATAGATTTTGTCTTTAAAAGATGACAGCAGAGATTTATGCTGGATTCTGAAACATTTGGCTCACTGTTCTGAGCAGACACTTCAGGAATGACTATCTTCTAGTGTTGTTCAGACTCGTACCGGTTGCTAAAGCACATTGTTCTTTTTGCACAAAATTAGCTCCTTTTTTTTTTTTGAGGTTACAGTTCAAAGATCTCTAGACCCCAATACATTCCTTGTACAAGAAACCTTAAAGTATGCCAGTAGTATGATCCTCTTAGAGTGTTTTTAGTTGTAAAACGCATTTCAGATGGTGAATAAGTCTTTCTGCTGACTGAAGCAAGAAAAGAATGTCGTCACCAAACAGAAGAGGCTGAACTTGTCTGAGGGGTCGACTCAGAGACACGGTGCACATTTTAAATTATGACAGAGACTATGACTAATTTTGTTATTTTGATTATGACCATGATTGCTCTAAGACTCAGCGTCATTTCAAATCTAGACTTTTAACCACAAAACAGTAAAATAACAAGGATTGTTCATAAAGCCTTGAATGATTCCCTCATATGATACAATTTATTATGCGAATGATTGCACATATCAAAACTAGCTGTTAGTATTTTAGGTTAGAGGCAGTAAAACCTGATCAGCAATTAGTATCTTACCTGTTGTAGGTAGCTCTTTGAACATCTTTGGAAATACTGAGTTTATTTCTCATCTGCCAAGACCAAAAAAAGATTTCTGCTGCCTTTAAAAACTCCAAATTTAAAATGTTCCTCAGTGGTTCATGTGAACTTTAGGAGTTTGAGTATTTTATAGCTAGTTGCTGCTAATTGTGCTGGTGAAGAATCACAGCAATTGATGTAAATAACAGTAACATTTAGCTGACAATGATGCAAAAGTTTATAAACTGGACTTCACGTGAACTGCTGGGAAGTTTATGAGAATGCAGTCATTTTTAGACCGTACCTAAACTCTCTATCTCCGAACTGACACCGTTTAGGAGTTATCAGCAACAAGTAAAATACTAACTGTTCAAAACATTTCCACCGAACCACATTTCAAACGATCCATCACTTTATAATAAATCTCACATTAGGGTTAAACCTGGGTCTTTAGGGCGAGTGTCTAGCTTCCAAATGTGATTTTTTTTTTTTTTTTTTTGCCGGATGGAGAAAACAAAGGTTCTGCAGGACAAAACTTATACTTCAATACTTAAAAAAACTACGTTTTGTGTTTGTTATAACTTAAAATAACAACTCTGAACACCCTGAGCCAGTCTTTTGTTAAATCCTCACTGGTCAGCTTTACGATACGATTGACAAGACCATACATGCAGAAATAGGGCAGTTGTGGCAGATCTCAACTTCAACGTCACATTCTGTTCTTGTTTCGGTCTTAGCCTGGAGGCAGAGTAGGAGTCCACTTCTTGTGAGGAATTTTCAGACCAATCAGAGCAGACCCATCACCAAAAACGCTCTGACATGTTAAAAGCGTCTTGTTGATGTGTCTGATCACTTTCACAATCAAGTTTCAGGGAGTTTACCTTTGCTAATCTTGACCTGTCCTGGCTGATGACACAAATGCACATTGTGCTGTGACACGTACTGACAGTTCATTTAAGGCGTAGCTCAAATTCATAGCAAAGCTACTTTTTTCTTTTTGTTTGTTTGGCCGGACTGTTGCAATGGAGTAAAACTGGCAACTCTTTGCTCAACTGCAAACTTTACAAAAATCTGTGCTGGTCAAAACAAAGAGTCAACCTTTAAAACAAATGCCTTTTGTCCATGCTAACATTCAGGTCATGACAGTGACCTTTGCAGGAGGCTGAAGCTCTGGCTGCACTAGACTAGACAACAGTGAGCAGAGAGGGATTTCCCGTGTGGTGCATGTGAAGAGGCAGCGGTGGAATGTGGTCAGCTGGCAACAGTCTCTGTAAAGCTTTGGGATTTCTGCCTGACTGAATGCTACTTGGTGGCTGATTGTGGGAGTAAAATACTTTGGAAAATTCTCAGTACTGCCCACAATGAAGGATTAGAACAGACTCCTGTTATGTTTACTATTAAAATATGTTTTGACAGTAACTGATGTTATTAGCCTGTCTTGTAGCAAGTGATTTAAGCCATTTTTGATGAAAACAAGTAGAGGGAGACACAGACCAGGACCACGTGTACAGAATTAGCTATAAAGAGATCATTTAAATTTCTTTGACTGGGTTTATGTGGAAAGGCGAAAACAGTTAATATCTTACCTGTTTTAAACATTTATTTGAATAACTTCAGTTTAAAGAAACAAAACTTAATTCTGGACTAATGAGGTGACGGCTACTTTGAGAATGACCAAACAAAATGGAATTGCTGCCATCTTTAAATAACTGTGCAGTAGTCCCTCGCTACGTTGCAGTTCGTTTATCACAGACTTGCTCTATCACGGTTTTTCACAATAAAATTGGACATCATTGGCTGATTGATGGATGAGCTGCATGATCAACATGGAATTGTATTTAAAATGAATTATTTTAAAATTATTTAGCACCTGCTACACATTTGTACAGCCCAAAGTTGCAAGATAAACTTCCTGCTGCAGCTGATCAGCTGTTCTCTGTGCAGAGCGGAGAAGTGGGCGTGGCCAAGAAGTTTGCAGATGGCAAAGAGCAGATGAGGCAGGGAGCCGAAATCATGACATTTTGTGCTCTTT
>JAVCKU010000128.1:19928155-19938455 GCA_032273985.1 Hypsolebias coamazonicus | reverse complement strand
ATGCATGTTTTTGGTCTGTGGGAGGAAACTGGAGTACCTGGAGAAAACCCACGCATGCACGGAGAGAACATGCAAACCCCACCCAGAAAGGCCCCTGGAACGGGATTTGAACCAGGGACCTGCTCGCTGAGAGGCAGCAGCTCTACCAGTTGCGCCACCGTACTGCCCCACTCAATTTCCCTTTGGGATTAATAAAGTATTTTTGACTGAATTAAATTGAATCATGTTGGTGCTACAATGGCCTCTGGGCCGGGCACATCCTCTCCTCCGCAAAATGAAACCGTCCAGATGACCTGACTGAACATTGTTGGATTTTAATCCTGGATTATCGAGCTTGGATTTTGGTGTTTTGAACCAGTTTGACATGACTGTCGATGAAGGAGAGGGCAGGCACCAGAGGAGAGGGTGTGCCCCAGAGGCCATCTTAGCACCAATATAACTGTTTTGTTCCACTTTGGAGTAAAGCTGTTGGGGAATAATCCGTTTTTGTTTGGTGTTTCGTCAGACTGACAAAGTCTTCTGGATGGAGGACAAAACATCTCAGCACCAAAAAAAAAAAATAAAAATAATAATAAATAGATAAAACAAAATTAAAATAATAATAATAAAAAAAAAAACTGTCCTGATGACCTGACTGAACATTGTTGGATCTAATGACTACCTTCATGAGTTTTAATAAAACCTGTCCTGTGGTCCATGAGGTATTTTGCTAAAAGACAGACAGAAAAAGCAAAAACAAAGCACATACATATAGGTAACAGCATGGTCACTGACTTTTCATGGCACTGGGGGCGATGGTCAGAAGTTTGCCTTCATTTATCCTCATGCTGGACTAATCATTTGTATCTGCTGCAGGTCGCTACAACAATGCAAAGCACGAGCCCCCATCACATGCAGACTGTGATGGTACCCCGCCGAGCACCACCAGCTGTTGTACTTCTGCAGCGCGTTAAAAAAAAAAAAGAGAGATGATTATTTTTATCCTTCTCATCCCTCTGGTCACTACGGCAATATCCAAAAAGGTTTCTCTGAGGCAGCAGCAGAGTGGGTGCCCTGGATGAGACGCCGTCACACAGGACGATGATCAGTCTGCAGAGGAGGAGTCTGAGAGGGTAAATATAGAAAATAACAGGAGTGCCGTAGATGCCTGTCAGTGGGTGATCACAGGGGGACACAAATAAGTGAGAGGCAGCTGTGTGTCTATGTAATGACCCCGTTTGGGGTGGGGGGGGGGGGGGGGGTGTCATAAATAAAGAGGAACATTAGGTCAAGGCAGACTGATGTCTGCTTCGTGTCACGCCAACCCTGACATGTATGTCTCATCCTATAACACATTACTTCCTGTTTTATGTCCCCCTGGTGTCAGACAAAAGGTGGGCAATAACTGTGTTGCCATTGTGTTTGTCTGTTAGCAAAATATCTTATAAACCACTTAAAGTTTGAACTAAACTTGCAGAAAGTAAACATAAAATGCACTGCTTACAAACTATTGAAATCAATGCAATTCAAGATGGCCGCCACAGCTAATCGACATTAGCCGAGACAAGCATGGCTACGCCGCGGCCGCTTGCACAAATATCGAGCTAAAATTTGATGTGGCAACAGCTGACGGTCACAACACACACGCTGAGCGTGACATCTCACGGCATCGCGAGGTGAACTCAGACGTGAAACGTGGGGGGTGGCGTGCGTTCCCTCCAGAAATGTTTACATTTGCTTCTTTTGTCATTTAAATCTTGTTGTTGTTGGTTTTTTTTTCATTTAATGTTAGATTTTATGATGTGATTTTTATAGCCCCAGGTAAAGCTATTGAATCACCTTTTAACATGTTTAGTGATTGCATCAGGCCTGAAGTTTTTCCTCCGTCCCTTGTGCATCAAAACATCATCTTCACTAAAGGATCATCTGGCTGCAGAGAGCTGCTGCACGCCTGCTGAAGTGAGTCTACGAGTAAAACACAGACACGGTGAGAGGGGTTAATGTTCGCCGGCACACTGTGTGTGTGTTTACATGATGGAGAAGGGAAAAAGTGAAGCAGTGAGAGAGTGAGCAGAGTGTGTGTGCATCAGCACACTCCACATGCAGGACTGCTCGGAGGCAGAGGGGAAAGACTGAAGCTCCTTTTAAAGAGGTAAAAACACTCTGCGCTGTGTTCACAGCGTTGAGTTTTCCACCCTGAGCACATCACTTTCTGATGTCTTTAAATACCTTATGTATTTTTTTTTCCTCTTATAGTTTTTGCATATTTGCACATTTTCCATATTAGCTCTCCGGCATGCAGTTGTAGCTAGATGTTATTCTATTAAAGACTCTTACCTCGATCAGAGGTGGATTTTGTTAACTGTGATGAAGATGGAAACTGCAGAAAGTGAAGCAGGAACTCCTGCTGTGACCTAAAAAAATACACAGATTTGAATTATTTACATTCGTAACATTTACTTTTTAATGAGGTAGTTGTTATGAAGTGAAGTCGAGCAAACCACGGGCACTGTTATTAACTGTGTAGTACATACACCCATACATGTATTTAGAGGGTAAAGATGTCATAATTCTTATGCTTGTATTCCAAGTGCTTATGTCTGTGTTTTAATATTTGCTGTATCTTCCTAAATGTGTTCTGTTTCTTGATTTTTATTATTATTATTTTGTGGATTGTTGTGTTTCCTTTACCTTTCTAGCTGTTCATGACTGTTTATGATCACTCGCTGCTGAAAGGCAGATGGCAGGTGTAAAATGTTTTTGCTTGTGTGTGCGCGTTCTGTTAGCACGCTATGATCCACTGGACACGTTTGACTGATTCACCTTTGGGGTAAATCAAGTTTTAGATGGATGCCACAGCCTTTACTTTAACAAAGACAACAATCGCTATCACTCATTTAGTTTCACAGATGAATGAGCTAAAGTTTACTGTGGTAGTAGCTGATAGTAATCACCAACACATATATCAAAGGCTCATGAGCTTTGCTTAAAAAGTTGGCATTAACTTCTGGAGTCAACTTTGTTAGAAAAATATCTCCCAAAGCAGTGGATATATTTAAATAAAACTCTCAGAAGGCTGAATGTACTTCCATGAGTGATCACATTTCAAAATGGTCACCACAGCTTAAACACATGGAGGTAGCTGAGACTGATCAACTTTAACACGTTTGAGCACAAACAGACATCAAGAGAATTCACAGTTTTGATCGAATCAGCTCAAAATGTCTCATAAGATGATTTTGATATAAAGCTTTGGCAGGTGATGTGAATCTTTTAAGGAGCTGTGCCTTTATTTTAAATTATATTTAAAACACATTTTAGAACTTTAGACCAACTAAAAGACAGCCGGTTGTATATCGCACTCGCTGACAGAAGAATCCTAATGATGAAGGTGAATAATGGATGATCACATTGTCCCCTCACCTCAGCTGCTCTTCTAATGGTTCATGTTGATCCATGGACAGATATGGCAACTGTGATCTTTGGGTAATGCATTCATGGGCTACATAATACTCCTCCTTTATTTTATAGGTCCTCCTTGATCATGTGAAGAGCTGGTTTTGGCTGTCAGCAGCAAACTGGTTGATCCACTATGACAAGGGGCTATTTATAAGACTGAGTTTAGTGCAGCTCCTCAGATTGACAGTTTTTTGGATAAAAACAAAACGTTTCAACAATTTTCTTTTTGTTTTCGAATCCCTCCATTGCACCTTTGTTGGACTTTTCTACCTGGATTATTGAGCATGCATCAGGATACTGTTTTCATTTGTTCTCATTAGGAGGGACAGGAAACGACTAGAAAAACAAAAATCTTATAAAGTTGTTACGTTTCTCCTCAGGCTGGTATGAGCGAAGCAGCTGGCAGGTATCAGACAAGCTCTTGTCTAAACGCTGTGAGTTCCGTCGTCCTTTTCTTGGGAATCTTGAGCCTTGTTTTGCAGCCTTTCATGCGTCACCGCAGGGAGCAGGTAAACATGCTGTCGTGTGGCAGCAGCAACTGCCGCCGCACATCACTGGGAAGGTAGAAACATCAAAGTTGATGGTTGAAGTGGATGTTGTAGAGGTAAAGAAAAAAAAATTAATAAATCCCTGTCAAATGAACGTCTTTGAAAATTAAATCAGTGTCTTTTCCGAGGCGGTTTGCTCTTGCTATTTGTAACCATCAGAGGCATGATGAGCGGTACACAGATAATTATCCCGGTTAATTTAATTTTACTGCTTTCTTTGCCTTAGCAACATTCAAGCACACTGTGGTACAAGTACAAACACAGACGCATGCTCTGAATGTTTATTTCGGCCCTCTGCTTTTAATTTCCTGACAAAAGGTGTACACCAGGCTTTGTTTAATATTCCTGCAACCATATTTTCTATTGGTTTTATAGGGTGGCTGTGGCTGAGTGGTTAGAGCAGTTGTCCTCCATTGCAAGAGTTAGGGGTTCAAATCCACAAGCAGTCACATGCTGAGGTGTCCCTGGGCAAGACACTGAACCCCTGGTGTGTGTCCCATCAGTGTATGAATGTGATAAAGCTCTGATTATTCTCTGTAGAGATGTAGTAGAGTGCTGTATGAATGGGTAAATGAGGGAACAGATTACAATGTAAAACACTTTGAGCGACTTGATAAAATAGAAAGGCTCTATATAAGTAAAGTCCATTTTTACCAGGCTTATAACAGTAACATAGCTGCAGCTCTTTCATAATTTATAAAGATTTTGTGTGATGAATAGAAGCAGTATTTTTAATTGTTGGGTGTCAAATATTGTTGGTCAACAATGCAATGAAAAACCAACTAAATAAACAAGTGTGTTCATTTCCATTAGCCATCGAGACAAATCAACCTCGCCGGCTCCTGAAAATTATTCCCACATTTGCAACAAAGAAGGTGATGGATTGATGTAAAAATAGACAAAGAGCCTTTAAGTGTTCTGAGATCCACGTTGTTTAGTCTAATTTAAGAAGTGTGATTAAAATAGCTGTGTTAAACCTCTCTGCTCTGTGAGAGCGGTCAGGAGGCATGTTCAGCTGTTGATATCTTTCTCCCGTTCAGGACTCTCCCTCGCTGTCTGTTTGCCTCCCTCGTTCCACTTCCTGTCATCCTGACTTTTCTCTCTCTCCTCTAAAAGCTCTGACCATCTTTCTGCTCCCTCGACAGTTTGCTGTTGCTTTGAGCTCCCTCCTCCTTCTTTTCTCCCCGGGGCCAGTTAGCTGATGTCCCCTGGCTGTGTGTGGCAATGCTTATCAAGCTGCTCTTTGTGGTTGAATGTTGTTTGTGCAGGGGGGAGAGTGTGCTTGTATCTATGGTGAGGATGGTGTTGTCCCGCCTGATGCTCATGGCTGCAGCAAAGCAGATGTGAGTCAACAACAGAAGTGATCATCGCCAAGGTGCACAAAAATGAAAGCAAAAGGAGTCACTTCTAAAAACTTTCCCCTCTCAGTGAAACCTAAACAGTCTGTGTTTAAAAAAAAGATCATTTGTTTGAGCTTTGTGCGAGACTGTGGAACGTGGACTGAGCTGCGGTCATTTAGCTTGTTTTCCACTTTCAGACGGCACAACGTACTTCTCCCTCTTCAGATCGTGATGTCAGCTCGGAGGAAAATTAGCTCCTCCTGGATCCCCATACCTGCCTCCCACACCTCTGACAGATCCAACTTCCTTTCCCTGGAACGATGAATCGAGACATTGTATCAAAAATCAAATCCTTGCTGTGCTGCAGAGGCAATTACCTGCCAGCACACTCCAAAGGTTTAAAGTTTGCAAGCGATCAATGCTTAACAGTATTTTTTTTATTGTTGTCCCATTGATCAAATCAGTTTTAAATGTCAAAAAATATTGGAAGGCATTGTTGACATTTTCCCAGATTCTCAAGGTTATGTCTTGAAGGAATAGTTCAACATTTTGCGTCTGACTGAATATCTGATAGTTCTGTCAAACAGTTGTCAATAGTTGGTAAAAAGTTCTACGAGGTGAGCAAGAAAAACTGAAGAGGACACGCAGGATCCGGCCCAGCACCATCAGTTAGCCCGTCACCCAGGGAGGGATGGAGTGCTGTCACTGGCACCTCCTAAATGTTAGCTGATGAACAAGACAAACTGAACCAGATGGCCCCATTCCCTGTGGCCCCAGCATGCATTAATGAAGAGCCCGAGGCTGGCAAAGCTACTGAGTGTGTAATGTGTGTGTGTGTGCAAGAACCTCTGACATCCTGTTGCAAATTGCTTCCTGTTGGTCTTCATCCTCTGCTTTAACTCTACATTACTGTATATTTCTACAGTTCCTGCATCTTCTGCTTGAACTCTGCATGTGTGTGTGTTTTCTATGTATTCTGCAGTGGTAGAGAAAGTACTCAAACACTGTACTTGAGTAAAAGTACAAATAAACAGTCAAAAATGTAATCTAGTAAAAGTAGAAGTACCATATTAATGTTTTTACTTAAGTAAAAGTTAATAAGTACTTGCTTTTAAAAATACTTAATGTATTAAAGTAAAAGTACTTGCTGAATGTATTACCTAATGCAGTGGTCTACAATATCATTACGCATTCCTACCGTATGTATATTTTCTGTAATAAATTGTGTTGAGCCATTTTAATGAGCAATGCTGCAGATAATACATGTTTTTATTGTGTTTACTCCGTGATACAGTTCACACTTGGACTTGTGATTCTGTGCGTCAAAATTTCAGGGATGACCTGCAGAGTTAAATGTCATTAAACAAAATAAGAAAGAGGAATGATTATATCTTTGAAAGTTAGGCTCTGATCCCTTCAGCTCCAGTTTGTCATCATCTCTAGTTAAAATACTGTCTAGTCAACCTTGTAATGGATCATTAGTGAACAATATTATAACTTCCTGACACCATTTTCAAAACTTGGACCTGAGTGTCAAGACATTTGGAGACATCTCTTGTCTCTAAACATCCCATGAACTGACATATTTCAATATTGTGGCAATAATTTCTTGTTCAAGTTCAGAAAAAGTTGGTTTTCAAAGTTTTTTGAGTCAAGTCTGGCTCTTTAGGGAGAGAGAATCTGTCCTGCTGTACTGAACTGTCTTTCAATAGTCTTTCAATAATCTTTCAATGATCTTTCAATAATCTTTCAATAGTCTTTCAATAATCTTTCAATAGTCTTGCAATAATCTTTCAATAGTCTATCAATAAGGCCATGGGTGTTGTGTATCTTCTGGCTGAATCTCTGTGGTGGAATCCATTTTGGATGTGTTAGTGGTGCTGTGGGTGCTCCCAGCTCAATGACATATATACTAGAATATATGTCATTGGTCCAGCTCTTCTTGAAGGCAGGTCTAACGTTACCTGCTCACTTTGCAGTGATTCAATGGACCAACTCCCCTCTCACCATTGGTAACTTTCAAACTAAGACACAAATTAAAAAAAAAAAAAAAATGCAACGTGAATGTAACTTGCAACACAACGCATTATAGAAATGTAGTGTAGTAAAAAGTACAGATACTTAATGTCAAATGTAGTGGAGTAAAAGTAGAAAATACCCTCGTTTAACTCTACTTAAGTAAAGTAAATATACATGAAAAATGTACTTAAGTACAGTAAAAAACTACTTGTACTTAATAACATCCTACCACTCTTGCTTCAATCCTACAAGGAGCCATTTTATGGTTTCATAAAACCATGCTGATAAAAAATAATTAGGATATTAATAAATATTTCAAAAGCATTATTTCTGTTTTATTTTGAAAATGGTCTTGTCTTTGTTAATGTGCTGCTGCTCTTGGCTTCCTGTGTACACCTGGTTTGTGTTTTATGATTTGTCCACTACACTGTACCTGCACACTGGTTTTCTATTAGACAACCTCAGTAAATATCTTAAAAATGCTTTTATTCTTTTTTTTTTTTTCTTTCTGACAGATTCTTGTTTTTGAAACTTACAACATGAACAGGTTGCCTGAGTTTGGCTTTTACCTTTCAAATAACTTGTTTTTAAATTCTCTCTATTTCTCCTACCACTTTTGTTTGTTCACATATTGAGGTTATTTCCAGCAGTTTATATAATTTGTGAGACACAGTCCAAATTAAAATACCACAGAAGGCTGGATTCTGCAGTGCAATAAGATCATATGATGTTATTCATTTGAACCAATGGGGTAAACAGCAAATATTTAAAACATGATTGTGCTGAGTCATGTTAAAAGCCTTATGAACTTAATACTTATAATGCAAAAGTGACACAAATTAAACTTTGGATCATTTTTTATGAATCTTTGTGCAACCTAAAGTCTCCCTGAACACCACAACCATAGCAACTTTATGCAAATCCGTCTCATTTGGAGTGTTGACTAAGGTGAAAAACATGTACTGTATCTTCAAAATTTTACAGCACAAAAAATTACCAAAGAAATAAAAATGTCACATGGACTGGTTTAAATTTGATTGAACTTGCTGAAAGTCTGGCTCACTGCAAATCTGCAGAAACAAAAAATGGGATGGAGGTGTTTTTTTGCAGCGGTGCAATAAATTGCTAAAGCTTTCATCATTACATTTTCATTTAGCATGAGAAGCTGCGTGCCTGGATCAAATCACTGTTGAACGGTGTATTATTTCATTTAGGAACACAACTAATATTGAGGGTTTCCCTGAGAGGCAGTGAAATGGAAAATGGATTTTAAAAACAAGAATCCAAAGATGATGAATTGTGTTAGTTTTAATGGAATATTTGGGTTCAGATTACCGTACTTGCTGTCATACATGTCGCACTGCCATATGAGTTGCATCTGTCCAAATATGTCTAATAAAGAGGAAAAAACAAAATGTTGTTTCACCAAATGTCTCATCTATTATGCATCACTGATGACGCGTCGTGTTGCGTTTGTTAGCCAAAATTGGGTTGTAAATATGGGGGAAAAAACAAATACATCACTTCGCTGTAAAAGTCGCAGACATGCTAATTTATGCAAAAAACAGCAACTTATACAACAAAATTTTTTTTCGGTACATGCAATTTTGCTCAGTCAATATGCTGCCCATTTTAATCCCCACTCAGTTTAACTAATTCTTGATGCTCATGGAAGCACACTGAGCAATTATAGTGGACGTAGCTGGCACAGGAAATCAGCAAAGACTTTAGTATCCATATTGAATTTTATTTTTTCTGCTAATTTTTTTATTTAATGCATGTGAGTTTTGATTTATGTTTAGTATAGTTCGAAAATACTGTAATTGGTTTAAATACAATCTGTTCAGTGAATAACATACATGCACATTCGAGTGCACATTTTCTCTTTACTTCACTAAAAACAGTGAATTCACAATTCTTCTATACAGCAGTTAACAATTCAGCAAGCACAAAACAACATTACATTTCAGTTACCTGTAGATGCTATTTTTTTTCCTCTTTTATGCCAAACGGTAAAAAAAGTCACTCAGTTTCTCAAAAGTATCTTACATACGTTGGTTTAAGAAACAAATAAACATTTGTGAAACATAAAAGTTGCTGATAGACAATAAAGATTGGAATAGAGCAGCAAGTTTTAAAACTCTGTTTTTTGTAGCCTGCATTAAATATGACAGAAAATCATGTAAGAGTCAAACTACATGCATTAGTTGTTTTATTAGAGCAATTATAATTGACAATATCATTTTAGATTATAATGTCTGGATTAAATTGCAATAAACCCAGACATGTTTCAACACCCATTTTAATTGTCTGTGCCTCCTTTTGTGATCTTTATACGAAGTGATATCCACCTCAGTGGACGCATCATTTCTTCTGCAGGAACATTAAACTCCAGGCTTTCCTTCATCTGACTGGATCAACCTTAAACTTTTTATTTGTGACTTTTCCTACATGGTGCCACAAGTAGATAAACCATTTGTGTCTGCACTCTGTCTAAATTTAAGCCCTATGCTCCGAGCACTGTCACGACAAATGAGCCGTGTGGGTGGCAGATAAATGCACATGCACTCACAAAACCACACACCATTCAGGTTCTCAACAAAGCAAAGCAATAAAGTGATGACGCTGCAAACGGGCATGTGGCAGCACATTAACGTGTGTGTGGCGAGGCGGTTGTGCTTGCCGTTACTTGAGCTTCAAGGTTTCACCTCTGCTTTTTGCAAATGATGTGGTTCTGTTGGTGAAGAATGAGAAGCAAGCATGTTTTAGAGCTTGGATGTCTGTGAAGAATGGAGTACAGCTCCTCCTCTGCATATATCCATATCCACCCATTATCTTTACCCACCTCTTCCTTTTCTGGTAGTGGGGTCAGTGGTACCTAGCTATTACTGTGCAAGAGGCGGGGTACAGCCTGGACAGGTCACAAATCCATCACAGGGACCCATAGAGACAAAT
>JAVCKU010000128.1:19835344-19846250 GCA_032273985.1 Hypsolebias coamazonicus | reverse complement strand
TTTTATCTTTTATTTTTTAGGTTTTATCTGTACCAAACCAGCAAAACGTGTGATATCCAGACCTACAGAGGAGATGACAGAAATATCTGTTGGCTAAAATGACTAATGTTAAGAAAGCTGAACAGGTTTTAAGGAAATTATGAAAGATAATCATACAGTAGATAAAGTTGAAACACATCATGGAAGAATAAAAAGGTGGCCGTTCACAAGGAGATAACCTGGGTCCATGTTTTCCTCTGGTTGTGGTGTGTCTCCACTGCTTGGCCAGATAACGGTGCTCCCCCTTCCTCCCGCTCCTCCTCGCTCTGATATTTAGAAACGTCTACCAGCCTGTGCACACCTCATGTTTCCAGCTGATGCATATCCCATTGTTTTGCTCAAGGACTCCTAACATGTTTCTTATCAGCCTTGACGTCTTTTTGTTCTTTTCCTTCTTTCCTCTCGGCACTCTAAAAGGAACAAGTTAGCTCTTTGTATCAGATCGAGACGCCGGCCTGCACACATTACACCTGATGGTGAGAACTTTAGTGCTTAATTTGTTTACAAAAAAAAGTGCTAATAAAATGCACACCGTTTCTCCTACATATCACAAAACATGTAAGTATAAATGATAATAATATAAATGTAACATTTACATATAAGGCTGTTCAACTACTGTGGTTTTATCACAAAACCTTACTTTTACATATTAGATTTGTGCTTTATTCTCCATTTTTGAATGGGTTAAATCTTTTTAGCACATATTCTTGCTTGGTTTAATAAACAGAATCTCTCCTTCTCTTCAAAGTTTGTTTGAACAGAAAGTGAGCCGGAAGAGAACCAGCCTCGGGGTCTCTCTCAGAAAAAGGGTCATAACCCCAAAACACAAGTTTCCTTTGGTCAGTGTGTTTTCCCAAAGGATGAAGTTACAAGTGCAACAGAAAGCTAATCCATAGCTGCTAGCAGTAGCAGAAGGAGTCAGACCACACAACAGGTCAGGTTCGAGGAGGTGTCAACATCTTGGGCCACTTTTTTTTTTCAAACTGAAAAGAAAACCCAAAGAGTTAGAACAACCAGAATTCAGCACGGATCGATTTGGTCCAACAGAACTGATGGATGCTTCACTGCGGCGTCAACTACTGTTGTCTGCAGACAGGCAGGGTTAGTGTTGCCACAACAAAACTACATTTAAAATTAAATGTAAATGATTAACAGATTATGTTTTCCAAATATCATAAACATATTTTATTCACGGTGCTTAAACTAGAACATTCTAGCATTTTTGAAAAGTAACCTGTAATTTTGATTTGATGGGAGCAGCACATCTCAAAAAAGGTGGGGCAGGTTTAAGACTTTAAAGCATCTTGTTTTCTTCTAACAGTCTGTAAAGAGAGAGAAACTGAGGAGATCACTTGGAAAAGAAACCATCCAGATGATCTGACTAAACTTTTTTTTTAAACGGGATTACAGAGCATGAACTTTGATGAAGACCAGTTTGAGTTTTTGGAGGGAATGTTGTTGTTGTCTGATGGGGGACTCTAGCTGCTCGACAGTCCTGGGTCTTCTTTGATGGATTTTAATTTCACAACGCACCAAATATTTTCAGCTGGTGAGAGAGACCGGACTGCAAGCAGGCCACTTCAGCACCTGTTCTCTGTTTGTGGTTTAACGTTGTCTTTCTGAAACAAGGCTGTCCATGAAAAAGACGATGTCTGGATGGAAGCATATGTTGTTCAAAAACCTGTGCAGACATTTCTGCGATGGTGATGCCTTTTCAGATGTGTAAGGTGTCCGTGCCAGAGGCACTTATGCACCCAAATACCATCAGAGAGGCAGGTGTTTTAACTGTGTTCCCCTCTTTAGGACAGAAGTTGTTACATTTAGTGGTTTCCAAGAGGAATAAAAAAAAAAAAAAGATTTGTCTGATCACAGAACAACACCAGACCATTTTAATTTGACGCAGAGGAGACTGCTGTGTTTCTGGAGGTTGTGAACATATTATTTATCTATTAGTTGAGCGATGGAGCTTTAAGCACCATTTGTGCATGATGCATTGAACAGTTTTTGCAGACAGTGATTTGTGGAAGTGTTTCTGAGTCCATGCAGTAATATCAGAATCAGACCTGTTATTTAATGCAGTGACCCCTGAGGGCCTGAAGATCATCGGTGACTTTCAGCCTTGTCCTTTGAGCTCAGAGATTTCTGCAAATTCTTAAAACCTTTTGATGATATCACAATCTGTAGATGACAGGATATTCAAAGTCTTCCCAGTTTTCCACCGAAGAACATTATTCTGAAAGTGCCCTAGTATTTTTAGATGCAACCTTTTGCTGACCGAAGAACCTCTATCCATCTTTACTTCTGATAAAGTCATCCTCTCTAAAATGCTCTCCTCCAGCTGCTTCTAGTTCAAACCACTTACTTTGCATCCTTTTAATGACTCTATCCCAACACTTATGAGATGTGTTGCCCTCAAGCTCAATAAAAAAGTACTTTTTTTTTTTTGTTTAAACATCTGGCACATTTACTAAGTTTTATTGTAAATAAAACATGGGTTTACAAATTTTAAAAATCATTGCATTCTTTTCTTATTTACATTTTGCACAACATCCCAACTTTTTCATACTTAGATTTGTACAAATTATATTTTCTGTGTAGGCTATTTACTTTATTTTTATGGCTACGATGTATAGAAGCCAACAAAGCATTTTGTTGTTGTTTTTTTTTTTGTTTGGTTTTTTGGGCTTGTTTTGGTGTTTCACCTTTTATATGGATGAATGTGGTGCTCCTTACATTTCCCTGGAAATGTGAGCATCTTTCCGCTCACATTTCCAATTAAATGTGTGACTGCCAAAGCTGCTGCTGCTGCCTCTCAGTGCGCAGGTCCTCGGTTCAAATCCCGGTCCAGGGGCCTTTGTGGGTGGAGTTTGCATGTTCTCTTCGTGCATGCGTGGGTTTTCTCCGGGTACAGTACTCTGGTTTCCTCCCACGGACCTAAAACATGCATGTTGGGTTGATTGGTAACTTTAAATTGTCTCTAGGTGTGAGTGAGAGAATGAATGGTTGTTTGTCTTGTTTGTCTCTGTGTCCCTGTGATGGACTGGAGACCTGTCCAGGGTGTACCCCGCCCCTCGCACAATGATTGCCGGACACCGGTGACCCAAAATGGAAGAAACGGGTAAAAGATAACGGATGGACGGATGCAAACAAATGTCTTTGTAATGGTTTTTATAGAGGGTGATGGCATTTTTTTTGCTCATATCTGGGTGCGTGCTTGTCTGTTTTATTGACAAAATATCTCATTAACCACTGCATAGACTGTAATAAAAATCCCATAATGTAATAATTTGATGCACATCTACAACTGGTTATTTGGAGGCAATTCCCTTTCAGATGGCTGCAAATGTCAGAAACACAAAAACGGCTAGAACTCAACCAGTTTTATAGATTTTGAGCTAAATTTCTGGTTTGATAGTAAATGAGTCATCTCTCAACTGTGCAAAACGGTTTGATCAAAATGATGCCTGTCATTTCTCATCAGAAGATGATATTTAAAACTCAGGCATGAGAGCAGCAGGTGATATGCATTCTTTAAACGATGATGATTACATGCAAAAGACAGAAGCATTGAAACAAGTGTTTATCACTTAATGAAGCGCTTCAGGCTTGACGCAGCTTTGTGTACTTGGTTTATCCTGAAGCAACCCTTCCTTCTATTGTCTGTCAGACTCAAGTGACTGCACAAGCTTGCTTTCTCTTCAACACAAACACACACTCAACCTCCACAGCTCTGTCCCCTCCTCCCTCACCCTCCTCCCTCCACCGGAGCCTCCACTGCACAGCCAGAAAGTTTCATGAGAGGATGATAGGGCAGAGCAACTGTCTTCTCTGGAGAGGAAAAAAAACAAATTAGAGAGCTGCTATTAAATGTCAGAGAGAGAGAGAAAGTATGAGAGCTGAGCTCACATGAGAGAAAGTGCAACACACAGAGGAGTCAGCGAGAGCTTGTCTTTGTCAGGACACAGTGAGACTGCAGCACCACTCCCCTGTCAGCAGAGCGATCCTCTCTGTGTTCGACCCACTGCTGCTCACTGGACCTCTCCCTCAACCCCTGCACAAAAACCTGGTAAGAGCTGCACCGGTGCATGATTTATCTCTTTATATTGAAACAGTCAGCTGCTGTGGAAAAGAAGACTTTCAGTGATTGTTTTCATGTTTTCAAACAGAAAGCATGTTGGTGTGTCATTTAGGGGAAAGAGTCTCTCAGAAGACTTTGCAGATGTGAATGCATTTAAAGACTCATGAGGCTGCTGGTTCACCTTCCTCCTCCTTTGGGTTTATTCCATTTAGAAAAGCTTTGGATTATTCTGTATTCAGATTAATCCACATGCTGTACAAATCACAACAAAACGGTGAGGACAAAAAAAGATGGTGATGAGATAAATACACTAATATATATATATATATTTCTGTTTTCATTATTTTCAATGTGTAAGCTTTATCTCTGAGGAGGATTATTGTGAATGGGGGGAGGCAAGGAGACCCACCCGTCTTGGAGAGCAAGTCTGTCCATGAAAAGAGATTCAGGAAAGAGGAGACAAACATTTCTCCACCTGTATATAACATGAGATGAAGGGGTGACGGGGCTGCCCTCTGAACTGAACTTTATAAACATTTGTTTAAGGCCCAGCCTTCCTTGAAGGAATCTCCTGCTGTCTTTCACGCCAGAGTTTCAGACATGTCATGCCGAGACGTGGCAAAATTGCAGATTTTTGTCAAAATAACTTCATGCACATTATCATGCAATGTTGGAATGTGTTGTGAATGACTCCGCAACAAAGCTTGATTCAAGGTTCTTTATTGTCATTCGCATCACATGTGGTACATGAGGTGGAATTAAATTGTGTGCACAAGGTCCTAGTTACACCCAATAGCAAAAATATAAAGATTAAAAAAAGATATATAATGATCTAAGATATACGTTAAACACTAATAATGTAAAATAATACGGTGTATTAAACAGCAGCTTGAACATGAGTCTGTAGTGAGTAGATAGGTATGAATGAATACAGCAGCATGAGATAATCAGCAGCATGAGATCAGCAGCAGCACAGATAAGTCACATATCACTAATCAAAGTGGCATTACAGTGATTTTTCTTGTTTTTTTTTAGTTTACTATCAGTGAATTTGACTGAGTTATAGGCAATTTTGTGTTATTTAAGGTCAGTTGGCTGTGACAGCCATCTTGAATTGGATTGACTTCAAAAATTAGTCAGCTAATTATTACTTTCTGGCAGGTTCAGTAAACTCTGTCCAGTTGTTCAGGAGACATTCTTGTAACACATACACAGCTGGTGAGCGATAGTGAAGCACGGACACGTCAAGTCTTCTGACTGCAGATGTTTCGCTCACAGATGCAGCTTGTTAATAAAAACCTCTACTCGTTTTGTGCATTACTTCGTGACTGTCTCAGGTTCAAGCTGGCTTTATTAGAAAGAAGGTAAACATTAGAGTCATAGTCAGCCTGCTTCCTCTTTCTTCTTCTTGTCCTCTACAGAAACTATTTAAGTCGACGTGCTCGCCTCAGCATGTTCTCTCGCTCTAAACACCAAACTTTTGCTCTATTTTTATTCTCCCTCGCTGCTCCACTTTTTGTCAAGTTTGGTTGGGCTGTAAATCAGACCGTGTTGTGTCTAAAATTAATGGGCATTAATGACGTTTAAAGTCTAGTTGGTGTTTAAGAGCCTGAAAAAAAAAAAAACGCCTTTTATAGAAGCAGCGCGTCTGAATTGGTTGAATGAGCTAACGCTTTCAAAAACTTTTATAAAGTAATGAAATGATCTGATAATCGCAGCTCTTTTAAGACCAACTTGAGCGTCATACTGAGGAGAAAGAAGGTAGAAGCAGCAAAACGTTGGAAATATTGTGATAACCTTGAGGGTTTTCTGTTTCTGTCATTGATATAAATCATCAGACTTCAGGTTTGTTTGATTTGTGAGGCTCCAGGGGCAGCAGGTCGAGAGGCCACTGTGATTTAAAAGTGGCCCTAGGGTACAAAAAAAATCTCTCCATCTCAGTCTCTAACCACAACAGTGTGGGCACGTCCACACAGATAAAAGGCCTGCACATTTAATTCCAAACTAAAAACATTTTTTATTGAATAAACTGCTTTAACTCTAAAAATGTGATTGTTTCTGGAAGTCTGTCAGTAATGGGTTTCTGAAGTTTTATTTATTCATTCGTCATATCCACTGCATCTTTATTGCCCACCACAGACAGGCTAAGGTTTGGTGTGGTGGCCGCTGAGTCTGATCCACAACACATATTCTGAGAACAAATAGATTTGGCAAGGTTTTTGTTAAAATGTTTCTATCTACTATTTTTAACACTATTGTGTCTGCCAAAATTCTCATTAACCGCTGGACAGATTTTAAGAGGAAATCCTCAAATATACAGTATGTCTACTTTTAACTTTTAAAGTCAGCCTAATTTAGTTGGACCTTCACAGACAACTGATTAAAAAAACAGCATTAATAAATGAAGCTTGTTTGCTTGTTAGCAAAATTAACCTCTCAGAAAGTAATCAATGGCTGTGCATCTACAACTGATTAGTTTTTGGTCAACCCCATCCAAGATGGCCGCCACAGCTACAGCTCTGAGCATGAAATTGCACTAAACACTAATAACAAGGTTTGACCAAAGCGGCTACTGCGTTATTATTTCTCACCATAAAAGGATCTCAGTGTAAAACTCAGGCATGAGGGCATTCCTTCAAGGAATGCTAAGTGTTGAATTATGTTTTAGTTTTGTTTTTCTTACTAAAATTAATTATTAGATTTGCACTGGCTCTTACTTTTTCCTCCTTGATAAAGTAGAGTAACTTGTCTCTGCAGCAGAGCAGGATCACCCGTCATTAAGTCTGCAATCATCAGAAAAAGATGCCTAATGACAGGCGAGGATGCAAGTGAAGTTAAAAAAAAAAGTCTTCAAGGAAAGGATGTTGGGTGAAACACTACTGACTAGCCTGTAATAAGCTTACTTCCAAACTTAAATTTGGATTATATTTGTGTTTAACCAAGAGTAAATATATGAATTTGATTTGACAAGGAGTTTGGTTTTTTTGCTGACACGTCAGTTAAAGCTACAGCTGACTGTCACTGTCAGGTAAGAAGCAGTTTAAAAGTCGGAATGTCTTTGTTCGAAGGGAAACATGATAAATTTGACGGACGTATCTCACTAGTATTAAAGGAAGTAACACAGCCGACAGCATGAACATATCTGCTATTTTCCCAACTACATTTGGCAAATGGACATTGAGACTGAGCTCTAATTTTACAGCTCCAGTGAGCTCTACACCCACACAGGTGCTATGTTTTGCACGATAAACGCCACAACTTAAACCATCCTTGGCGTTTGCACATCGCTCTGAACTCTGTGTTTTGTACTTTTTTCTTCCCCGCACGTGCTTTTACTGGAGTGTGAAGGCGTCGTAAAGCAACACTTTCCAGCATCGCCGTCGGTTTCCAGAGAAACGAGGCGAGCGCTGAGCGCCGTCGTCCCCCTCTGTGGTTACACTCTGCTGTTGGGAGCAGAGAGGCCGCGGCGCGAGGCCCCCAGCACCTTTTCTGTTCAAAGCTACCATGCAGCTGCTACCTTGAGCTTGTTGGGGTACGTTTTCTACCCTATAGCTCTGAAAACCACAGTTCTACACATAAAATGAAGCCTTTTATTTTTTGTGTTTACTAAGAAGATTCATAGCTTTTAAAGTTTTATGATTTTCGGTCATTTCTAGCATTTTTAGTTTCTAGATTCTCTTGCTTGGGCTGATGCTGCTGAGTCAAAACATAAAAAAAAGTGCTGTGAGCTGACAGTTTCATTTGCTTCATATTAGTATTATAATACAGTGGGGTTATTATTTTACATTCATCTGCAGTGTATTTGTCATACGTTTCATTTTTTTCTTGGTGCAGGCTAAAAAAATAAAAAATAAAGCAACTTCAGACTGCCAACAGGAATGTTGACTTACTCTTAACAGTCTAATGTCAGGGTAACAAATTCAAAATAAAATCAGAGCTTCTTCCACCACATAAAGTTAAAGTTTCTTTATCAACCTGTCCTTTGGTGTTTTAGGGTTTTAGAGGCAAACATTAACAATTAAAAGTCTACTATAATGCATAATGCCCACCACCTTTCATGCTAGAGTTTTATTTTAAGATCACTGTATTTTGGAAAATGTCCATTACACCTGTTTTGATCAGGACCTGAAAATAAGATGACGCACGATGGTATCTGGAGTGATCTTTTAGCGCTCAGAGATTGCTTTGGGGATGACTCTCAGCTACTGGTGTGTCAACTTTTAGCTCAATATTTATAAAACTGACTGAGTTATAGTTGTTATGACTGTCGGTTTGCTTTTGTGCCATCTTTAACCTGGTTGACTCCAAAAGTTAACCAGTCGTGGACAAATGATCCATTGGTTCGTGAGATATTTTGCTAACATGAGAAACAATCTCACACACACACACACATTCACGGGCAATTACTCTACCACCCACTTTTCATGAGGACAGACAATAGCTGTTGGAGTTATGAATACTGTTCCCACCCCACCCCCCACCCCCCAAAAAAAAAAATAATAATACGAACTTTCATTCTCTAAAAGTCCATATCGAGACTGGTTTCCTAGATGGGATGTTGAACAATATTTTAAATAATATTGTTTAAACTAATATTTCTTGGGTGTCTTTTACTGCTGTTATTGTCAGTAACAATTGAGTTTAATCAGGTGGATCTTGGTTTGATTGTTCGTTTTACTCATGTTCTGCATGTTGGTATAATGTTTATCATTGTTTTGATCCTTCTGGTCTTGTTTACTTCTTGTTTTGTTTGGTACTTGTACCCTCGTGCTCCGTCCACCTGTGACCTGACCGCTGTAAAATGATCTCCACTCACCTGTGCTTCATTTGTCTGCAGTTTCTACAGAACATGTTCTGCCTGGTTTCTTTTTGCTTACTGCCAAATCACTGTTAGTGTTTCTTTTCTGGGCCTTCTTGTTCTTTTTGTAGCTTTAGATCACAGTCTGTTCCACTTTTTATTCACTGACTCCATGTTTCAACAGTCTAGTTTGGCATTCTGTCAAATCAGTAAATTTGCTGCCTCGTTGTCTTTATTTGCTGTTTGCCTCCACCATGTGTGGTAACGTCATGATTTGATGTGATATTCTACTGGCAAAATATGCACCACAGTATTCAATAATCACTGACTATAGCCATTGTTCTGAATGTTTTTAAAGCCGATCCCCACCAAGTCTCCAACAGCCCAAAAGACAGGGCCTTTATAATCAGCTAATGTAGGGGAAAACACAATTTACAGGGATCCTGCACAATAATCTGCAGAGGTTCTGTTGCTGAAGTCTTAAATTAGACATTGTTCCTCATCCATCCTCTGATTTCAAAAAAGCGATTCTGATGACACCAGGGGGACCAGTATCAGGCTGGTGGTCGTAATATTGTGGCTATTGTGTGTTTATTCTTTCTATCTCAGAAAAAAATGGGGAAAAAAATTGTATGAAATCCCAGAAAGCGTCTTGTTTCCACTTCTTTACTTTACAAGAACAAGTTCATCACTTCTAAATCCACGCTTTTCCTCTTCTATTTGTTTATGTACAAACTTAAGCTGAAAGTAAAAACAATATTAAAAAATCTGGCACAAAAAGTAGTCAACATCTTCAACAACAACAAAGAAATAGAAGAATCTAGACCAGTAAATCTGCAGTTTTTAGTTGTTGTCGTCAGTATCCAACGTTTCTGTGTGCAGTGAGAAGTTACTGGACAGCAACAAAAGCAGATTCTTGTTTTTAAATCATCGGCTTCCACCCATTGCCAGGAAATCTGTGCGACTGATAAGTCCACATGTTCCACAGCAATGTGTGGTGTCATTTCTCACACTGACCCCTCCAAACTCCGAGCACACTGTCCACCTTCAACACTCAGTAACAGGGAGGGAGGTTTCACGTGCACCTCACACTCCCACCAAATGAAAACCCAACCGCTGTTTCTTCACCTCTTTGTGTAATTTCCACAAATACCTTTTCTTGCCACTATTCACTTTCTTCGTCATATTATCTTTTTCTCTTTTTTCTGACAATCTGCCTTGCGACTGCTGCTCCCTCCATCTATTGCCTGACTGCATTCTTCTCATTCCTACTGACTTCCTGCAACTGGAAAAGCAGCGAGACCCACCGGCCACAAACCCTCCACCTTGGAGACCTACCCACATACGCAGTGATGATGTTCTTCTTCACTGCTGAAGCTTTTTGTTTTTATAATCCTGGTGGAGATTCAACAACAGACCAAGCTGTTACGAGTGTCTGATGACATCTAGTTTGTGCTCTCATTGAATTTCAAGATGTTTTTTACTGAAGTGTCTAATCTATGATAGGGGTAAAATTAAAACAAGAAAAAAAAAAGAATTACTCTGATTTGGACATAAATAGGTCCACTTACAGACCAGTGATGGTTCCTAAATGATCCATAGAGCTGGAACGTCTGAAACTGACACCAGAGTGCACAAGTGATGGCAACACGTCAAACTGTAGTGTTATTAGGCAGTTGCTGGACCATCCCAGAGTCATTTAAACCAATGAGTGAAGGTTAACTGATACAGGGGATACCATGTGAATAAATTATACAGCATCTGAAGCTCTCGACCTTGACGTCTCTAAATGGATTTAAGAATCTGTTGGAATCCTGGCAAAAACCAATGCTGACATGTTCTTGTTCCTGATTTTCTACATCTGCCTTATCTGTCTGTTTTAGCAACTTTTTGACATCTTGCTTTAACTTGTTAAAAAAAAAAAACTGTGTTTCTCTCTTATGATTGTCTATTGTTGATTGTCCAAGGAAAATCTATTGCTGTATTGTTGC
>JAVCKU010000128.1:19723878-19739068 GCA_032273985.1 Hypsolebias coamazonicus | reverse complement strand
TAATACTAGCTTTATTGCATGTCACTTTACCTCTATACCAATATCAAAGACTTCATACATATTCTGTGTACATTCACTTTATATGCTGCTTTGTCACTACTACAAATGTCAATGTCAGAACCTTCATTTTATTTTATAGTTATACTTTTTATATTTTTATACTACTATGCCAAAACTCAGGACAGTATCACCCTTTTATTATTTCATTTTACGCTAATGTTTATTCAATGTTTTAATGTTTAAATGGTTATTGTTGCACCAGGGGTCTGAGAGTATAATGTAATTTCAATCCTGTGTATGTCCTGAACATTTCGCAGTTTTGACAATAAAGATGACTTTGATGCGAGCAACAAAAATATCAAGAGATTTTGACTTCAAATTTTTAGCAATGTAAGAATGTAGGCACTCTCCATACATTTTTATCAGTTTCAGTGTTAGACCTCAGTTTCAGATAATCACAAAGTTTTTTTTCTGGACATAAAGTTCACACTTCATATCTGGAAGTAAAAGCTTAACACACCAGAATGGGAAAAGCGACGTTAAAAAAAATATCCTGATTAAGTGATAAATTGGCTTGCCATACAGACGCGACGCCCGCACGGACCCCCTGCCGTCAGTCCTTTTTGTTCTGACCAATGGCGTCACCCCCACCACCCCTCCTCCTCGGCCCCGCCCCCCTCCTTGAGCTGTCCTCTCCGTGCACGCGCGCGGTCCTCCCCACCACCACCCCTCCCGCCAACACTAGGTCGAGTCGAGGAAGAGGAGGAGGAGGAGGAAGAGGAGGAGGAGGAGGGATGAGGCGCGCGGCGGAGGGGAAATGGCTGCCGAAAACAAGCCGGAAGGTAAGGAGAAACACTAACGGTTTTTATTCGAGGCGGCGACGTCCGGATATTTTATTATTTTTTGGCGGAGTGGAGGAGGAAGAGGACTGGGGGGAGGTGGGGGAGGTTCCGCCGAGGCGAGCGAGGAGGGGACTTTTAGTCACGGAGGAGGGCAGAGATAACGGCGGGGCTTTCCCTCTCCTCTCTGGCCCCGTCCCGAAAAGCACGGACGCTGGTGCTGAACCAGCGACTGAACGTCACCGTCAACCGACAGCGCGTGAATAACCGGGAGAGGAGGTTCTGTTTTTCTTCTTCGTCTGTTTTTTTTTTTTTTTTTCAAACGCTCGGTCGCTGCGCGGTCCTCCTCCTCCTGAGCCGCTGCTTTATGAGTTAGCGTGATGGAGATGAGAGCGGTCCACGCTGAAGGAATTCAGATGCTCTCTCCGTGTGTGTGTGCGTGCGTGTGCGCGCGCGCTTCCCTCCTAAAGCATGAAGACCACTGAACTGCACATTCTTCTGTCCTGTCGGGCACCCAACCTGCCCGACCAGCTGCGTGTTTAATTTCGTCTCACCCGCGGTGCGTTCGCGTGCCTCTGCGTGTTTATGTTTGTGCTCACGCGCTTCGCGGTTGCTAAGGCACTGGAGGTGAGAAAGTGGCCGTATCTAGGTTGTCACGGGGGCGGCGTGCATGTGTGTCAGTTTTAGGTCATGTCATGGGAAGAATCTAGTTTAAATGTTTTTTTTTTTGTTGTTTTTTGTTTTGGCTCCCACAACTTATCAGTCGGTCTCTAATAATACATTCATCTTCCGCACAGTCCGTGAATGCAACCTGGCTCCTCATCTGTCTCACTTTCATGTTAATGCCAAGAAGAAAATAAATAAATAAATAAAACAGGGAGCCTAAAAGATACACAATTATCAATTTGGACTTTGACCTGATCAGTCTTCCTTGAAAATGGGAGTTTTAACACTCTTTCCACTAGGGAGCAATGCTGAGCAAGACTTCTCCAAGGGGCAATTTTTGGCTAACATGAGCTGTAGCATACATTTCAGGCATGCTTCAAAGTAGATCCTCAACTATACATGTGTGCAACCGAGCATACAGTGTGATGCCACAGGCAAAGGGAAGGCCGTGGGTTGAGACTCCCGTTGCGCGTAAACACTAGAGCCGAAGATGAGACAGAAGGCCCGCGGGCAGTTCAGCAAGCATAAATACAAAACTACCCGTTTGCTTGCATACATACACAAGCAGACTCACACGTTGGCTGCATGAGAGACTTTTGGCCATCGCACCCCTCGCTGTTATGTGTAGAACAGATGTAATAATTTACGAGCCTCAGTCATGCTGACTGAGAGCCAAATGAGTCGCAGCGACGAAGCCAGGAGACGTCCATCCAATCTCTTCCTTGCCTGGCAGATGTGTGTGTGTGGCGCTGAGTGGCAGAGAACACCAGTGGGCAAGAGTATAGCCTGGAAGACCATCTCCCTCTGCACTGGTTGGTCTACTTTGTATCATAGCAACAGTGGTCAGGGAAACAGAGAAATGATGAGAGAGAAGAGAAACTAAACCTGGGTACAAGTTAGTCACACGCATGGAGGAAGCATATCTGCTGTGGCCAATCGATCTGGGGACACAATGGATTCAAGTTAGTGGATTAGAAAACAGATCAGCCCATGTGAGCTTCATTTTGCTTTCTGAGCTTTAGGGGAGGAGGGTTCAAGGTAAAGGAGCGCAGATGCCGGGGACCCCAAAACTGAAGTGCATTTTTTTTAACATATCCTTCTGTTTCTTCCTTTGCAGGACTGAAGAAGTTAAGAAATCCAGAGCGAATGGTCAGGATTGCTGTTGGATACACTGGACACACCCCTCCCAAGAGTGACGACACTGATGCCAACAGTAAGAGACACGCACACACTCTTCACACAGTTAATGCGTCTGTGTGTGAGGGTGTTTAAGTGCCACACACACATTTGTCTGTAGCGCAGGGTGACTCTGGGAGCAAGTATAAAAGCCTTCTGGCAGAATGATGTGATGTGGGAACTGAGGTCTTCTTCTCATCTGTCCTGTAACAGCTCACACACACACATACACACTTATCTCTGTGTCTCGGCTGAGACGTCATTCCAATTCAGCTCTCACACATCGTGTTTATTCATGCATGCCAGTAGTGTATTAGTGCATGTACACACACACTTATCCCCACAGAAGGCAGGGCTTACTTTGACTATCAGCAGTTTATTGTCATACTTAATCTGTACATTTGGCATTATGTATCTATAATCCTCAATGGGCCTTGTTAAACCAGACGTGAGATGGAGTGTGTAATCTGTGTGAGAGTGTGGTCACCATGTCACGTTAGTGGGATTATAAGGGCAATAATTGCTGTGATTGGTTATTGATTTCAGACGACGTGGGGCAGATTTGAGGAACAAGTTGGAGGCAAACAAAGAGAGGAGCAAAACGAACATGTTGTTTAGTGAGCTGGTGGATGAGGTTAGGATTATGAGATGATGACTCACAAACACACGCCATCATCACCTCAGCAAACATTAGTTTGGTTCATTGGTTTATTTAAAAGGGCCAGTGATCAATCCGGGTTATCAAGACCTGCGTGCCATTTTAAAATATTTCTTAGAAAAACAGACAGCACAAAAACTAAGTTTCTTTCAGGGATTCTCCTCGAGAAGTCGATTTAGAGGTTATGGTTCTGAGGAAAGTGGTGCAAATATTTTCAGTGATATAGATGCCTTGAGCTGGACTAACCGAGAAACAAGCCAAACATCTGAGTACATAATTTAACGTCAAAACTTCACATCTTATACGGAGTATATTGTTTTGTGAGTATCCTGCAGTGATTTTTAGTCCAGTATTTTTAATCCTTGACTATAAATGGATCTGACTAGTTTTAAAGTTTCTGTGTTGCTTTAGAACAGTAGGTCCTGCGATAATACAGTACAGATGAGGCAATACCCTAGCATTTAAACATGGTATTGACTCTTCCTGCACAAGTTGATTTCTACTGTCTGAAAATTGGTGGAGGAAATTTGAGTGTGTTATTCATTCTTGTTGTCCATTTTGAACCCAAGGTTTAGATCCAAAGTCACACCTGAAGGAAGTACCGTAGCTCACTGTTGGAGTATAGTAGGTGTTTTGAAACATTCCCCAGCGTTCTCAGCTTATTTGTATGAGATGTAGAGATGCAGTTTCTTTTGCTTGAGTTTCAAACATGTTCAAATATTTTTTATTTATTTATTTATTTTTAAACAGATTTTCTCTTAAAATAGTCACAAATATATTACAGGCATTTCCAACCCGTTTTGGACCTTTCTCATTTTTGTCTTGAGCATCTCAAACCAGTCTCATGAGCACTAAAGTTGTACTTCAACACGTGATCTTCTATGACAGAAAACATTTGAGGCAAATGTCCAGGTTTAAAAGCCACACCAATAATCAATAATAATTATAGGAAAATTGGTACAAAACTGCATATCTTCATTGTAAAAGTATACTCCAGTAGACTATCTCTTGAACAGGAGGGCGACTGCTGAGTGCCATGAGTCAGAGTCAAAGAGGTTTTATTGTCATTTAAGCTACGTACAAGTACATACTGAAATGAAACAGTGTTCATTTCATAATGACTGAGGTGAGCAACAAAAAATGTACACAGCCTAGAATACACTTTAAAAAACCTTGAACACAACAATAAGATGCAAATTTCTAATTTATACACAGATGCACTGCTTGCTTTTTGTGTAGTCACAAACACAGAATTGAGTGAAACTTCATTAAAAATAGGATTATTTTCTCACATTTTTTCATTTGATTTTAACAGTCACATCCTTTGGAGCTACAACATTTGTGTTTAACTTCCTCTACAATGTTGACGTTTTGGCCATTGTCACAGTCATTTGGAAACTTTTTTTTATCATACTTTCTTGCAAAACACATCATCGCAATCTTTCACAGAGTACACAGCTAACATTACATAAGTATATTATACATATCTATACAACTACTTATTTAATTTTAAGGGGACAGAGATATTTGTAAAACCAAAATTCAGAACTAGTTTGAAGGGACGGTCTACCTCAATCCAGGGAACTGGATTGTGGAATGTTCTGGAGAGTGATGTTAAAAATGCCAAGTCAATGTGTACATTTAAGAAAATGATCAAAACTGAATTGTTAAAAATATATATGAAGTAGCATAATGTGTATTGTATTAGAGTTAGAAAAATTAGAAAGAGTTATTCATTTTGTTCTGTTACTTAAGATAATTTTTGATTGAACTAATTGTTTGAAAAAAGGGGCAGATATAATAAGATTTTTTTTTCTTCTTTCTGCTACCTTTTATTTTTATATTTTGTATGTTATCGTTTATGGGATTGTTTTGCATTATATTTTAAAAATGAACAAATTTTATTCATAAACAAATAAATAGTCACCTTGTGGCAATCCCCCATCCTGAGCAACATATAGGCACAGTGGAAAGAACAGCAGAACCCAAACCAGACTCAGGATGGGTAGCCATCTGCCTCTGGGGTTTGAGAGAACAGGAAAAAGACACCAATGGAGAAGGACAGGTCCGAGTATAGTTTCTATGGCAGGAACCACAAAGAAAAACACATGCTAACAACAGCAATAGCAAATACAAACATGGAGGATTGTGGTCAGTTTTTCCTCCAGCAGTCCAAGCCTATAGCAGCAGCACTAATGTGGATATCTCAGGAAATGCAAACCAACTCTAACTGTAGGATAATTAAAAAGAAAAGTCTCAAGTTTAGTCTTAAAAGCAGACAGGATGTCAGCCTCATGGACAGAAACTGGAAGTTGGTTCCACAACAGAGGAGCCTGATACCTTCAAGTTCTGCCTCCCGTTCTACGTTTAGAAACTCTAGGAACCACAAGCAAACCTGCAGTCTGAGCGCAAAGTGTAAGTGACGTAAAAGTATTGAACAATACATTTGAACTTAAAATGACTGTTATTGAGAGCATCATGTTAGAATGAAATTTTAAAATTCAAATTTTTTTGACAGGAAATACTTTGGTAATCTGGAGCAGAAAGAAAGCCACCTTCACAGGCAAGTTGATCCGTGTGCTGCGGGTGATTTGTGCACACGAATTTGACGTTTTGTACACGCAGAATGTCTTTACTTGTGTAATTTGAAATACGTACTTTGAATCTTGTGGTACACATTAAGACTCACCATAACCATTTGTAAAACTTGTGGATCACTTGTGGATCTCATTGTATGCATACAAACCTTGTTGTGCTTGTGTGACTACTTTCTGAGACTGATTTATCTCCATAGCTGTCTTCTACAGGAGTGAGGTGTCTGGATCACGTATAATGAACTGTTTGTGACTGTATGTTGTCTGAAGGAGTCATCACATCAATGGGGCTGCATCCAGTGAGTCTCAGTTTGGCGTCTTGTCCACCAGGGTGCAGACAACACCACGACAAAAGCCTTTGGCCCCTTTCTGTTCTACATGGTGTAGCAAGTTTCTCAGATCAGCAAGACACCATTCAAATCCCATTTGAATTCAGTGTTAGAAATCCGTTTACTCATAGACAACACTGGAAAATGGGTAACATAAAACACTATTTAAAGTTATCCTCCAATTATCTGTTGTCTTTCACTGTTTTTTACTTCATGCAGACACTCAATGTAGTTTTGTCCAGCGAAATTGGAAATGTGTTGGCTAGATTCAATGAATATGTGTTTGTGGATTGTGAGGAACTGTACTTTTTACACATATAATAAAAATATATATATACTGTATATGAAATTGTGGACATGTTCACTGTTTGATAATCTTCCTTACGTTTGTATAGAGCACTGTACAGTTCATACATTTTTTCTTCTTCTTTCGGCTGCTCCCTTCCTCAGGAGTTGCCACAGCGAACTAATTCACTCGAAGCCTTGACAATTATTTTTACGCCTGATGTCCTTCCTGACACAACCTCAGGCCACCGAGCTACCACAGCCCTCTGTGTGGAGCAGAGAGCTGCTATCTAGGGCTCCTGGGGAGGCAGATGGTGGGGGTTGAGGGCCTTGCTCCGGGGTCCAGGGTAAGGAAAATGAGGGTAGAGGCAGGTGTGGATGCTTCATCTTTTCCACCCACATTTTGATGTTGTCGGTTCAGAGAGTCAAACCGACAACCTTTTGATCACAGGCCCACCTTCTCTAGCCTCGGTGCCACCACCCCCCCCTGCCTGAAGCAACAAAATAAGGTATTGACAAATGTATTGTCACTTTAAGATTAAAAGTCGCAGGATGTGTAATACTGTAAGTCCATCAATGATTTTTATGAATGCACAAAATGTTCATAGTAAGATAGTGGTGGTTTGTTATAATTTGCATTCATGTGATTTCATCGAACAGGAAGTCGGCCATGCTGAAAGCACTGGAGATGTAAACTAAGGCGTTCTCTGTCTCAGTTATATTGCATTTTTTCTGTTAAAATATTTAAATGTTATTGTTGTGTAGATTGCTGCCAAAAACAGTCAGATCACTAGGAAGACTTGCTATTACAGGCTACTACACCACATCCCGTAGATGTCAACCAGAATTTCAAGGGAAAAACAGAATAATATCTGAGTCTGCTCTTCTATTTTGTGTTTTTCTTCTCACTACTATGGGTTGACTTGAGGAGCACAGCTCCCTATGTGGTAGCATCCTGCTTTGACAGAGCAGAATGACCCTACAAGTACTGTTGCATTGGAAGTCTTAGAAATGTTACATTGACTACATAGTTTATACTGGTGATGAGTGATAAAGATAAAGCCATGACCAGTTTTCCACATTTCATCAAAGGCTAACAAAATATTACTAGAATGCACTGTACAGTACATCACTGGAATTATTTCAATTTATGTGCATCAAAGTGCATTTTATTTATGGTCCACTACACAAGCCTAGTAGACCTACACACTTTTATACTTACAGTTTGCGTGCCTTGCCTTTTACTAGACACACATTACCAAATCATATTCACTGTTTCTCTGGTCCACCCACAACACTTATGACTGTCTGCCTGTAACCCCTTATCACTCTTCAGATCATAGGCTGTATGGGGATTTGGTAAAACAACCAAAAAATTCATGATATCGAGGTAGGTCACAGTTGGCAGAACTTTCTCGTCTTCGGATGGTCTACTGTTCTTTTGCTACAAGCTTAAAATCAGCTATCTACTTTTTTTGCAGCTTTTTGCAGAAATTTTACTCCTGGGCAACAAAATAAAATAGAGGAAAATGTCTCGAGTGTCAAGTGTAATTTGTTTACAGTGTGAGTATCTCAATAATAGCAACACTTCTGGTACTCTGGTTTAGAATACAGTACTGTACGTGAAACAGGTCTATAGTGGTAGTGCATAGGGGTTCAATTCAATTAAATTTAAAAAATACTTTATTACCCCTAGAGGGAAATTAAATGTTGTTGCAGCTCATTAGCTTGGTTTCATTAAAGAGTTGTTCTAGATGCTGATGGCTGTGGGCAGGAAGGGTCTCTTGTAGCGGTCTCTTACAACAAATCTGAAGAAATTGGCTGCAGATGTCAATCCGTCCACGCAGACCCAGCAGACCTCTCTGTCCTCCTAGGAAGCAGGATTGCCTGAATGCAAGGCAGAACTCCTCCCCGAGTGATGGCCACTCCTCCCAGCAGCCTGCCGAGCCCCTTGTTGCCACGGACAGAACTACAGGTGCCAGGGGATGATACTGGTTCTCCCTCTGTCACATGCTGCATTTCCTGCCAGCCCAGGATCTCAGCAGTCAGGCACTCAAGCACTGCCTCCAGGTAGACAGGAATGCATCAACGGGACCTCCTTTTCAACTCATTTTGGATTTGGGGCTGTAGTTGACATATATTTGAGCTTTTGAGATGTTAATCAGCTGCCCCAATTGTTTAAAAAAAACATTGTTGCCATGGTTACGCATCATAACAAATGTCCAAAGTAAAAGGTTTCCATTAAAAATGTTTCCTGTGGTACAGCATCCAATACCAGAGGAGACAATCATTGGGGGAAAAAAAAGGGATTTACAGACAGAAAAAGAGGAATTAAAAGTTTCCAAAACCAAAATCTCAGAATGAATTTAACAGAGCTACTCCAACAGGCAGCCACCATGAGCAGCACAATTCTAGGTTCTGGGTGTAGTGTGGCAGTAATGTATCCATGATGTGACTCCTACATTCACTGGCATGGCTTGGTTATCCAGATGTGGAAACAGGACTAGTCACACATGCCTTGGCTATGTTTGTGATCAGTACAGGGCCATGGAAACAACCTTGCACAGACATGATACCCTTTGTGGTAGCACCATGTTATCATTGGTTGAGTGGTGAGAGCACAGGAGAGCATCTCATTGCAGAACATTTGTAGATGCAATCCAGCCACTTTCTATCAGGTCATGATGAGTATAGCATGCTTGTCATGCTGTGTGAAGAGGTCTTTCCCGGAAGGTCCCGGAAGAGCTGGCCCAAGTGGCTGGGGAGAGGGAAGTCTGGGCCTCCCTACTTAGGCAGCAACCCCCGCGACCCGACCCCGGATAAGCGGAAGAAAATGGATGGATGGATGGATGGAAAATTGGTTAAAAGCTTACAATGACAACACAGTCAGTTTTACCAACACATTTTGAAAAATACATAAATAAATAAATAAATAAATAAATAAATAAATAAATAAATAAATAAACACAGTTTTTGTTACAAATAAAATACATAATCAAGACCCAGGGACATCTAAAAGAAACCATTTGGTAAACAGGAATGCTCTTACTGGAGTGTAGATGGGATGGAAATCATTTAAATATAATGGGGCCAGACTGTTTAAATTTTAAAAGCGAACAGTAAAATCTTAAAAATCAATCTGGAAACACACAGAAAACCAGTAGAGAAAAGCCAGGACTGTGATTCTGTGTTCATGTTTTTTGTGCAAATGTTAAAAATGAGCTTCTGTGTTCTGGATGGTCTGTAAGAAAAACGGAGACAGTTTATCCAAACCAACATACAAAGCATTACATCAGTCTAATACAGAGGTAACTAAAGCATGACTCACTTTTCCAGAGTCTTTAGGAGACATGACTTCACCCTGGTAATGTCTCAGTTTGAGAAAATACTGATTTGAATAAAAAATAACACCTATTTTCCTAGCAGCAGTGTGGCTGTATGATGCCAAGGGGCCAAGAGTATCAACAGTGTTAAATTTATCATATCAGGTTTGTTTTAATATAATTAACACCCAAAGTTCTGACTGAAACTCAGAAGACCAACATGTAAAAGTTACCATAAGTGATATTTATAAAAAGTGACTGTACAGGATCATGCCAGCTATGGCAAAAGGTACTAAGCGAGACAGCTGAAAACAGGGTGGCAAGTTAATCCACAGAACAGATCTTTTGTGGCTTACTTGATTTTTGTTTTAAGTTTGGAGTTTGTTTCAGGAAATTTCAAATGGGCGAAGCAGACCAAGGAGATGAGGTAACTAAGTGGAAAGATGAATGAGGATGAACAAGGAAGGATAACAGACATTCTAGTGCTTGTATTCCTTGTAGGTGATTGCAGCGAGAGAAGATTTCCGAGGGAACTTCAGACTTAGGAGGCATGAGGTAAAACCAGGATGACGAAGAGACTAGCTCCAGGAGCTACAAGGAGAACAAATGGATGTGTCAGACCACCAAAAGAGCTGAGCTTTACACTATGGCTGGATATGATACCATAAATAGGACAATGTTCCAGCAGTGTTTACATGATCCCAGGGCCTTAAGTACTGGAGTCTTCTCATCAGCAGAGTAGAGACAACTGTGGATAATCAGCTCTACCCAGCCACACTGGAAATGAAAAACAGCTAGACCTACAAAAGCTAGAATTCCTACATACCAAAGCTGATGACTTCAGTCTTTTTATTTAGGTTCAGCAAGTTTAATTTCAACCAGGTTTTATTGTCATTTGGACAGTTCAAGAGCGGTTCCAGTGGAGTGAACCTGTTGGACTTAATGTACAGATAAACCTGGATATCATCCTGAATGAACAGTTAAAGGAAGATCATGAAAAGGGCTGAATTTTTCACCATTGTTGCTGAAAGTTAAAAAGTCTCTGAAATTGATTAACTTTTACTAAAATTTTTGATATAAAAGGCAATTTTGAAATAGATCTTTTTCACGCTTCCGCGTTTTAAAGCGGATGTGATGTTCAATAACTTCCGGTGGCTATAGCATTAGACAGTGAGGAAAATGGCCCAATCTCGGCACGGTTGTCTTTGTTTAGTTCTTGGTTGTTGTTGTGGGGCAAAAAACAACCATATCTGTCCTACCATGCTTTTCACAACGTACCCGGACCAAAGGAGGCAGTGGATCCAAGTGATCAGAAGAGATGAGGGTCCCCGACTTCTGCATAAAGCCAGGGAGCACTTGTACGCAGCCGGCATTTCACACAGGATTTTGTCCGCAGATCCACCCCAGCTGCTTTAAAAGTTGAACTTTCCTTCTCTCTTCACCTGGAATAATTTCACAGCACCAGCTATGAAGAAGTCTGCTTTTAGAGGGCTCAGAAACAGCAGCTTGTCCTCTCACAGAAAGCTAGCAAGGCTGAAGCTGCTACTGCAGGCGGTATTATGTGGCACATCCACCCACAGGTAAATATCAAATTAAGATGGTACATTATAAACTTGTCATGGAAAGATCAAGTCAATGGTTAAATACATGCACGACTCAAAATGTCTTGAGCTTCACGGAAATAATAATGTCAATAAGCTCAATAATTGAAACAATCTTGCTAACAGTATTTTATGCTACTATTTTATTTTGTGGCTTTACAGGTGCACTCCCACCTGTCCTCATGCTGCTCCGTCCTGTTGGTGGCCTCTCACAGCCTACTTGAGTCACCACAATTAGGCAGTGTCTTACTTGAGTGGAGATTGGCTGGCTGAGCTACAGGCTGGGGCCACTTTCAACTATTTTGTGTGCGAATGTGAGGCCTATGTTTGTTTTGCAACTCAAATAGTATTCATAGTTATTTTTGTTTACTTAATTTTATACTTATGTTCCAGGTTGAAGGCTGAAGGTGGCAGTCCAGTTTGGTGTTGGTTTTGTTCCAATTGTGTCTCGTGCATCACAGCTTGTGGGTGAATTTCTGCTCTTGTTACCTTGAACCATCCTTTTGTCTTTTAGTTGACTGAACACTGGCTGAATATTTATTTTAAGAATCATTATTGCCTCCATCTGAATTGGTTTTTAACTTAGTGTTAATACATTTTATAGTGTATCTTGGAACACAGTTTCCTGTTTACTTGTAAACAAACCCAAGTGCCTTTTCTGTGTATAAATTATGTTCTTGGGTGAAAGTCCCAAGGTGATGTTGCAGTAAGTTTACAAAATAAAAATAACATACCCAAGCTAATCACTTATGTATGTATATTGTTCTGGTGTTATGTAATTTGTTATTTAAAAGTTTTGAATTAGTTTAAACATTCTTCAATTAAAACACACTTGAGCAGCATACTGTTCTGTTTTTTTTTTTCTTTCTTATTGTTTAATTTGTGGATTGACTGAGTTGAATTGCAAAGGAAACAGTGTACTTTACAATAACTAGTTAAAAAAACTCAACTACTGGTATTTAAGTAAACGCTTTATGACTAGACTATAAATTGATAGTGGGTTATAGATGTTTTTCCCAAATTATGCAATTTCATTTGAAAGAAATTGGCACATTTATATATTTTTCATGAATAATAACTATTTACAGTATTTAGTGATTCACACAGCTTGAGACTGAATATTAAAAATATGAAGGAACAAAATTGTGATTTACACGTTTTATAATTCTTACTGCATTGATATAAACACATTGATGAAGGAGACAGCAGACTCCTCCTCTGGACTTCTGCAAGCAACACGGAAACAGCTAGCAGTAAGCCTTGGTTGTCAAAGTTGTACCCATGCAGAACATCTGGACTGCTCCCTGGTTCTGGCCTCTGTTTCATAAGACGTTTCCAGTGACTCTTGCAGAGACTGAAGATGAATGAAGTGTGGACACAAAACACATGTTGGGAAGACTGCAGCATCAGAGGAAGAGCAGGGAAGTGTGGAGCCATGTGGTGCAGAATAATGCTACTGTAGGACTTTTCAGGTGGGCACTGGTAAGACATCTGTGAGCCCTGTGGGACAGGCCTAGATTTGGATATCAGCTCTAAAGTTGAGACCATCTAGGACAAGAAGGATGAGTGGTTGGGACTCCAGCTGGCATAGTTTTTATCCTTTTGTCACCCAGTGAGATCTAAAATAGATAACTATTTTTAGCACATGCATATAATACTTACAACATATTTAGCTTTAAACATGTAATAGATTCTAGTTTGAAGATGAGCTGACACAGCAGCAGAACAAAACACAGACTATGCTGCTATCACAACAGAAGACAAACTAACCACTGAACAGGAAGATGTTACTGTAAACTCTCAGAAGTTGTCCATCATACGTGAAAGTTCTTCAGCTGTCATAAATGAACAGGAACTCTAATGAACATGAGCCAACCAGCTTTCTGACTGTTTTAAACCTGCAGTCTGTGTGGTTCCTCATTTTCTTCATGGACCTGAAGCATCTAGCTCTAACATCTAGCTGTCCCTCGACAATATTTGATACTAGGCATGCAGAAGTAAAGCATAATTTGAACATGAAGCATCGTAGCATCTTGTAACTAATATCTAGTACATTTTCTTTCACAAATTGTAGTGGCAAACATAAGAAAATTCAGTTAAACGTTTATACCATGTCTGTTTGAAGTATTCCAAATACTTTAGCACACAAAATTAGGCTTTATTAAAATGTTTAGGTATGTCATATGTTGTAGCTAATGGTTAGGTCACTAAAGCTATGTCTTACCTTGATAGCTGTTGATATATTCTTCATGGAAGAGCTTACACCTTTCTCAATTTTATTGGTTCAACAATTCGCCACTGTAATTTCCTCCGCATCAGACTAACATAAAACTAATTTTACCGTGGTATCAGTTGCACCAGCGAAAGAAAAGGCTTGCACTTTAACATAGACTCACAAAAACAGGAAGTGACCCAGCACCAGGAGACGCTACTCCCGGTTGTCGTGAAAAAGATCTATTGTTCTAAAGTTTGAGACCACTGCTGGGTCGAGGCTTTTATTACTATCATGTTTTCAGTCTCCGGTCCTGTTTCTACAAACTGAGGTTATTCAAGGGCCTATCTACAACTTGAAACATTTTAATTAATTATAACATTTATACAAAATGCCAAAGCTAAACTTTTCTTTAAAGCCAGTTTTGTCTTATAATAGAAAGTTTTTTTGTAGTTGTTTTTAACTAATGTTGTGATGATCACACCTGATTCACACCTGATTTTCATCTTATTATCCACAGGTACCTTCCTCTTGCATCATTAGCGGCTTGTATTTAGTCTGAGTGCCTACCACCCAACGGGACGGTCTTGTAATCCAGAGGCTTCAGTGGCAAGCCTCGCACCTGAAATTATTAGAGCATTGTCCTTCCATGGTGTCATGATCTGGGGTCCTGCTCCTCTAATCCTCCTCTGTGCACCTACTCTGAATGTTCCAGGGCCCCACTTCAAGGGCTGAGTACGTTTTTGCTGCCCCGTCAGCATTTTCTGTGTTATGATAGCATAGATAACACATTTTCATTTTTGTCTCCCCGAGCCATCCGGTTCTCCTGCATGTGGGTTCGACTCCTCTCCAGCGGGCCGGATCATGACAAATGTGGCTTGAACTTTGTAATTGACTTGGCTTTGGTAATAATTTATCTGCTTCCGTCCCGCTTTGCTGCGGTGTCCCGCAAGGCTCCGTTCTTGGACCACTCCTGTTTCCATTGTATCTGCTCCCCTTAGGGTATATCCTAAGGAAACATGGTTTCATTGTTATTCTGATGATTCTCAGATGTATCTGCCCTTAAAGCCTAACAGTTCTAACTCCATTTGCCCTTTGCTAAAATGTCTTGAGGACATCAAGACTTGGATGGCTTTGAACTTTTTAAGTTTTAATGATCAGAAAACTGATGTCATTGTGTTTAACCATAGCTCTGCCACTGTCTCTCATCCGGTAAACCTTCACTACCTTCAGCCACATCTATGGCAATCTGTTACCAATCTCTGGATAGTTTTAGACTCGGACTTTAAGTTTAATAAACAGATGAACTATGTTCTCCAAAAAAGCTTCTTGTAAGGATGGCTCCCTCTGCTGGTCCTTGTTTGTTCTCCTTGTGTTGCCTCCTGTCTGCTCTGTTCAATTATTCAGTTAGTTAGCTTTTATGTGTGTTAATCATTTAGTTAGTTCTTAGTTCTTAGTTATGTGTATTAATCATTCAGTTCTTAGTTCTTATGTGTTAATCATTAAA
>JAVCKU010000128.1:19674148-19685231 GCA_032273985.1 Hypsolebias coamazonicus | reverse complement strand
GGATGGATGGATGGATGGATGGATGGATGGATGGATGGATGGATGGATGGATGGATGGATGGATGGATGGACGGACGAGGAGTAATTTTCTGCAGGAACTCAACATCATCGTCAGAGTCAGCTGTCACATCACTTTCCTCCTACAGGAGCTGATTTGAGATGAACTTGAGCTTGAATCCGTGGACCTGATCGTTTTGCATTAAGCCTCTTTACTCTGACTTGTGAATTATTCAAGCATGAAAAAAAATTAACTCAAAGGATGAAACAGCATTGTGCTTATAAAAATAGATGTTTGTGGTTACTTTGTTAGCAGCCTGTCTCAAAGACACAGTTTGTTTCCGTTTGTTTTAAAGGCCCTAATACAGTTTGAAAGAAAACATTTTTCTGCAACAGCAACTTCCTTTTCGAAGAGTTATCAGCAGAAAACTTGAAGTAGTGGATACTTTGCTACAGAATGACACAACTTTCAGGTCCCATTTGGTCTATTTCTTAAAGGCAGGACTTTCAGAGACTGCACTGTTCACCTACTCAAGATTTTTTTAATGACTTCATATATTGTCTACCTGATCAGTTTCCTTATTTTTAAGAAGCACATAGAAAATCAAGATGAATAAATAAATACTTTGTACAAAGTTGACTTACAGCGCTTTAAGAATCATTATATTTGTGCAAAAACAAAACAAAAAAAGTGGTTTTGGTATTTAAACTGTTGTTAGTGTTTCACTCTGAAATATTCTTGTGAAAATATTGGACCTGAAAGTGAGTGTGAAAAAAAATCGAACCTTCAGCCTTCAGCACACAACTCTATCAGAAAAACTGAAATACTACCAAGATGGCCGCGCTCAGCCGAGCCACAGCTTCACAGGCTCCCAGTGAACTCAATTTTTTATGTTCTTGTTGCTTTTCTCTTAACTTTTTTGTGCCTACGCTGCACACCCACGGTACGGGCATGACCGTGACACACTTGTGGAGTTTTCTGTGTCGCTGCCTTTTCATCCTGCCATCGTGGTTTTGTCCTTCCAGCCTCAGACTCGGGCCTGTCATGGCAGCTGTCTCCATGATGCTCCAGCTGCCTGCACGGACCGAACTCTACGGACCCATTTGGTTCCGCAGGGAAACCTTGGATGTTCTCCATTTGCTGCTGGACCCACTTTTGGAGGGCAGCTGCAGCGGTCATTATTACCATCAAGCTGCTGAAGGGACCTGCTAACAAGACCACGCCGGTAACAGAACCATGTTGCTAAGATAACTTCACTGTCATCAGAACACTCTGCCAATAGGACCATGCTGCTGTAGATTTAGTTCTTTTTCACTTTTGGTGTCTTGTTTCTGTATTTTTGTTGCATGCTTTGAATAAATCCTAGTTCATGTTAGTTTAATTTTCGACTACGAGCCCGACTCCGCTTGCATTAGCATGTAAATTATAGCCAAACCGAACCTACGAGAATCGTGCTGCTGTTGTTCGGTGTATTGTTTTGCACTATTAGTGTTTAGCGTATATCTTAGATCTTTTATTGTACCATTCGGCATTCGTTTAGTGTATCTCTTAGTTTGAATTTTAGATCCTTATTTACTGTTTCTTTTTACACTTCATATTTTTGCTATTGTTGGATGTAACTGGGACCCTGTGTACACAGTTTCATTCCACCTCATGTTCCACATGTGATGCAAATGACAATAAAGAACCTTGACCTTGACCTTGAGATACAGAATTAAACTTTGATGTGGTAGTATCTGAGAGTGATCCTTGCACAGTTTGAGAAGGCAGTTGTAACTATTTGAAGCCAACTCTGTCTGTCTGTTAGCAAAATGTCTCCCAAATCACTGGATGGATTTTAACAAAACTTTTCAGGCGCATCTACAGTTGAACCCAGTTGAAGTTGGCCTCTACATCTAACTGACAATAGCCAGCACAAAACTGGCTCTACCTCAGTCATTTTTTACAGATACTGAACTAAGTTTTAAATGGTAGTAGCTATGAGTCATCCCAGACACACTTACTGAGGATGGTGTCCCACAACATTGTTTATAGTGTTATTTTCAAGGTTAGATCCAAACAGCATCCTCTCTGATTGCTCAACATAAGATGATCTTAGTCTAAAACGTCATCAAAGGCAGCAGGCAATAAGCATTACTTCATAGATCGATGGGTTTTTAATTCTAATTTAGAAATGCAACAGATTTGAATCAGTAATCAGTTTATATACAACAGCTTAGTAATATTTGTTAAACAATTATGATTTAATAAGCTTGGTTTGTAAATAAATACCATTACGTTAATAATGAAACAATGAAGCAGATAATTTAACTCACAGCACAATAATTACTTACATCTTAATAAAAGAGATTAGCTACCTCTTGTTACATAATGAGTTCTGAACTGGCTGCAGCAACATCTAGAAATTAAAGTGAACGATAAAGAGAATTATTCAGACTGTTGTGCCTAAATGTTAATTCATTCAACCTTTATTTATACAGGCTAGTCTCATTGAGTCACGAGGACTCCTTTTCAACAGAGACCTGTTCTAGACAGATAACATATAAAGTACAGACAACAATAATCCAACAAAACTTGATTAAATCAAATAAAATAAGAAATGCATAGTTAATAAGAATAATTGAATAATGCATAGTTTGCATGAATAGTGTGCAAATTACATGTTTGCTTTGATCAGAAATATACCATGCAGTGTAGCTCACACTGTTTACTTGTAAACTGTACTTGACACTTTAACTAATCTTTTATTAGACCTTCCACCTCCAATTTACAACTTTTTACATCACTACATGCTGTATGTCTTGATGGCTTCAGTTACTTGTTATTTTACAAAAATTATATTATTTACATAAATCTGAAACTATGCAAACTGATGTTTTTGCCAATCGCTAAATCACTGCTCAGTTTAATGCGAGTTCAGCTGAAACGATTAGTCACAATAATCAATTAGATGACTGACAGAAAATTAATTGGCAACTATTTTGCTAATTGTTTGACTCATTTTTCATGTAAAATCGTTTTGTGGTTGCAGGCTCACAGATGGTAGGAGTTTAGTGTTATTGCTTATAATTTCTTTAGTCACTTTAATGTATTTTTTGCAAACTTTTGAAGTGTAAACAATTGGTCTGTGTGAACACAAGAAAAGTGTTGCTTCAGATAATTCAAACTGTATTTACCGTATTTTTCAGACTGCAAGGCGCACCGGATTATAAGGTGCATTAAGCGAAACTAAAACATTTTAACAGGTTTTTGCGCGCCATGTACCACATAAAATTGGTTTGAGGTCATTAAGCACAACCAGAATTAATACATAAAGCGCACCAGATTATTACCAGCTTACTGTTGATTTTTGAGAAAATTAAAGGATTTTAAGTGCACCTTATAGAATGAAAAATACCCTATTTTGGCAATGTTGCAGATCAAAATGTCACTTGAGTTACTGGGAAACAAATGACCAGCAGATTATATCTTAAATGAAAATATTTCTTTGTTGAAAGAGAATATACAAGAGATCCTTCCTGCCCACATTTATCAGCATCTGTAACAACTAATGAATTCAGGATGATGAGTTACATTTAATTTACCTTTGGAATTACTGGTAATAAAGTACTGTATTTTTAAATTGAATTTAATTGAATTGAATAAGAAAGTTTAAAAACAATAAAAATGTGTGCATAGATTGATGCCTAATGATTAACAGTTTGGTGATTTGCAACAAAATATAGTAAAAACATCATGTGACATGGAATAATTTTATGAAAAAAATTATTGTAAGGACATTTTCTAGATTTACATAAAATACACTGTACCTGTAAGACATGTAACAACATCTTGCTGTAAATGGGCCTGCCAGTTTTCAAACTGAGTGAGTAAAAGCTTCACAGATAAAATAAAAACACTGATAGTTTGGATCAACGTTTGATTTTAACATTTATCAACATTTTATCAACTCAACAGAAAATATAATACTTCAAATGTAATCCATACAATGACTAATATGTTTATATATCAATTCAAAATTAACCACTAAGCCAAAGGGAAAAGTGTAAAGAAATGCTAATTTGTCAAAATGTGTTTTAATTGGCTTTACAGTATAATAATAAATAATTTTGGTGTAAAAATGAATGAATGAAAATTATAAAATATTATCTTCTGTCAACATATAATCACAACATCGCATAACAATGAAACAACAATGAAAACATATTCAAATACTCCACAGTCACTATGCCTATATTAAACAATTTATGCAGGCCTTTATCAGATATTCTGTGTGAATGTATTTTGATGTTCCCAGCAGTCAGTACCATGCTGCCACCTAGAGGTAGATACAAATTGTATCGAGACAGACAGAAAGACCACTGAAAATCCAGGAAGTATTAATTATACATCAGCATCAGGGAGTAAATAACTCCAAAACAGAATTATGTAATCTACCCCATCTTTTGATTGTGTCTGGAAGGGCAAACAAGGACATTTTATTTACTATGTGACGCTGACATAACTATTATTTCATGTCTAACTTACATATGTGCCGTTATTCACACACCTTTCTGATTTTTTATTTTATTTTTGCTACTTATGGCTTGATTACTGTTCTTTTAGTTGTTGGTGGCAGACATTACCTCTGGACATAAATCTACTAAATTCTCAAAACATGAATGAAAACAGCTCCTAAAAAATACTGTAAATTGTAGAAGTCTTGAATGGGCATTTAAAATATTTTAAAGATTATGAGTTTGTACCAGTGTTTCAAAGAGCTTGTGAACCAATTTCAATGTAAATTTTGAACACTGGAGGGTGCTGTTACAAGCTGTGAACTGGATATGAGGTAGCGCTATTACACCAAAACTCTGGCCCACAGAAATAAATGGATAGGATTTAAAAAAAAAAAAAAAAAATCAGTGTGCACTGTTGTAAATGCTGTTTTCTTTGTTTTGGCGTCTCGTTTGCCAGGTGCTGGAAGCAGCCTGCATCAAAAATGTTCCAGCGTCAAGCAGCGTATCATCTCATCCAAGCAGGAGTCAGGGGGCGCAGCAGGAGGTGGGACGGCTATAGGGACGGGCGTAACAGCGGGTCAGAGAGCTGAGGAAGCAGATGGCACAGAAGTCCAGAATAGTGATGTATCGGAGGGACAGACCGAACCCAATCCTGTTGGGGGGAGGAGCAGAGTTGGCGGAGGAGAGAGGAGGAACGGCAGGATAACCAAACCTTCCTTACTCCCACAGAGCAGCATGGAAGTGTCATCTTCTACCTCCACCAACCAAGTGGAAGTGCCTGACACCACCCAGAGCTCCCCGCTGTCAATCGCGAGTGACATGGCTGACAGTCCTGCTCTCGCCATTGGAGCTGGTTTATCACAGAGCACTGCAGTGTTTATGTCTGAAGTCACCACACTGACTGGGGATTCGGTATACTCCGCTGGCCACACCCACCTTCTGGCGTCTGCCCATGAGAGTACCACAACTGGTATTCTGCTAGCTGTTGCCCCTGACAACCAGAGGTTTGCATCATTTCCTGGAGGAGTAGGCTTAGGGGAGGGAGGAGAGTTGGTTCTTTCCAGTTCTCTGGACTCTGGTGTTGGCGTCAGCCTTCCTGAGACGACCATGACCTTTGACCCTGATTGCTTCCTCAACAATCCCAAGCAGGGCCAGACATATGGAGGTGGTGGGAAGACAGAGGGCTGTAACGGTGATGATGGAGGACTCCACTGCCCCTCTAACGGCTTTGTTTACAACCCAAGTCTGGTCAACAACATCAAGACAGAAGCTACACCTCTGGAGCAGCCACTGTCCACCCAGAGCAGCTACGTGGGCGAAGGAACTGGCCTCAGCCCCAGCACCACCTTGGAACAGATGGACTTTAGTGCTGTCATGTCATCAACCTGTGTCCCAAGTCTGAGCCAGCCTGCACACCATTCTTCCCCGAGCATCTTCCTCCAGGCTTCCCCCCAGACAAGCCAGCCCTCTCAGCTGCAGACCAATGGCACAAAAGCAACCCAGGAACCTGGTGAGGCGCAGGCTTACATGAACATGCCCCCAGTGGCAGCTGACTCTCCTGTCACCAATGGAGATGTCCATGCACACCTCCACCAAGCCAGCACTGATCAGCAGGCTCTGTGTGCAAGGAATGGACAGGCAGCGGCCGTGGGCTCATTCCCCCTGGCAACACAGGAGGCGTCCATCGAACAGCCGTGCAGTAGGGGACATCAAGAGGTGGCAGCGTTAGACAAACCCACTGAGAACAGAGAAGAGTTACTCCTCAAGGCTGGAGATCCTCATGAGGCCTATGTGAGTGTCGACACCAAGCATTACCTCCAACCAACAGATGACACTGGAGGGGGAGACGAGGGTGGAGGAGGAGGTGGTGGAGGAGGCAGAGCGGAAAATGAAATTATATGTAATGGTGTGAGCTTGTCAGGCGCCAGCAGTTCAGTGGGGGTCAGTTCTCAGCCAATAACCACACGTGCAAACATTGAGGGGGCGCTCTACAGCTCCCCACTCCCTCAGCAAAATGGAGTGGTGGCTGCCACATCAGCTGGGACGGGAGCAGCTATCAGTCTGGAAGGATTTGAGGCGTCATTTGGAAGCCAGTTCTCTGATCTCATCAATGATTTCATCTCAGTGGAAGGGTCTGGGGGTGGGGTGGGGGCAGCAGTCTCCGGGGTTTTGATGCCCCAGGAGGGGGCAGCAGGAGAGGAGCAGGGCTCTGGTGCCGGCCACTTGCAGGGCTCGGAGGTGGAGCACGGAGCACTGGGACTGCTCCAGGACACTGGCAGACTGTTTGGTGTGACAGACTACTCCCCCGAGTGGTCCTATCCAGAGGTGAGTAACTTGTAATCATTATTTACTCATCACTGCTCCTCCCAGGAAAATTAGTTCATGCGCCTCATGATTGATGGCAGCCTGTGCTGATAACCACTGAATTCACACTTAGGCCAGTTTGTACAGACGTGCTGGTTACAGTATGTGGTCATTAAAGAGGCCATATATTTCACACTCAGCTGATTGGGTTTTAATATAATTTCTATATTTCCCTGATTCCCCTGGGTGGCCTCATTAATTTACCCATGTACCACTTCTAACGGCTCAGACAGCAGTTTTGTCACTGAGTTATGATGAAACTTGAGAGAACCTTGCATCTTTTACCACCATCATTAAAAAAAACTGTCACTTGGGGCTTGTAATAACTCAGTTTGACTCACATTTTACTGCTGCAGATTACATCATTTCAGTTTAGTGAAACTTAAAACAGAGAGAGATTTCTTCACAGACCACCAAGTAATCCCATAGTTTGTAAAATGAGCTAAACAGCAAAGAGAAAATCTTTTCTTCTAGTGTTCTGGTGACCTCAGACATTAACACTGCAGTCTGTTCATTTCTCATTATATTACTTGTTTTTGTGAACTCATGGTGCTGGGATTCAGAAAGTTCAAGTCTATTTGCTCAGCCTCTTGGCTACACTACCAGCTTATGATTTTAGTTAATTCAGATTTAACTTCAGTCAAATACAAAGGTACCTGCGTCCAAAATTTATACCTTATCCCCAGACTGAGTTTGAATAAAAACACATTTTAGGATGGTTTTTTTACACAACAATATTGTCATGCTGACACAAACATACAGAGATCCTGAAAGGTTTGAAGCTAGTTTCGTTCCTGACGTCCTGAGATTGTAGTATGTATACAGAACTTTGTGTCATTTTTACATTCACGCTTGTCGTTGCATGCATAATCTTATTTTCATATTCAACTTTGTTGTGTGTTAGTAACCTGTGGCTTTTATTTGTGGTCCTCAGGGTGGAGTGAAGGTGCTGATCACAGGTCCGTGGTTGGAGTCAAGTAGTGAATACAGCTGTCTGTTCGACCACATAAGTGTGCCCGCTGCTCTAATCCAGCCCGGCGTGCTGCGCTGCTACTGCCCAGGTAACACACCTGATCAGACAAGTCCAGAAATATCAAAGCTAACCCTGATTGCTTTTTTTTTTTGGTATAAAATCTAAGAAGGTTGTCTAGTTATAAATGCCTGCAATGCTTCTGATGCATCTTTTGTGTTGTAGAACAGTTTGGGCTTGAGCACTCGGGTCAATCTTAATAAATACAGTACAAACAAGCTTAGAAATGTCTAGATTGAATACCAGTGATGTAGCAGCACTGCAAAATAGTATAACATACTAGGTTTTGATCATAGTATATGTTTTTAATTTATAAAATACTTTAATTGTGGTAATGACTGTGTTCCAGAGGTAGGTAGTGAAATGATTTTAAAGTCCAGCTCCAACAAGAGCAACACTTACTGACAACTACAGATCAACAAGGTACAAAACATAATTTGGACATTGTTCCCTTCTGTTCAAAGGCCATCAGATTTGGAATAGATTGTAAACAATACTATAACTGTTAACAGATATTTTTTAACTCTTTAATGAAACAAATTATAGCTTTGGTTTGAATCTTTTTAGAGTGTACATAATAATGTGAACTGGAAAATCTACAAAGTAACACTCAATATTTACAGTAAAGTGGTCAGATCATTTTCTGAAGTTATTTTTTATTACCTTTAACTTTGCCAAGAGATTATTGAAGCACACAGACTACTTTTCAACACACATCCTTCACCTGACACCTGTCTGTTCCAGCCCATGACACAGGACTAGTGATGCTACAGGTGGCCATGGGTGGTGAGGTCATCTCTTCTTCTGTGGTGTTTGAGTATAAGGCACGCGACCTTCCAGCTCTGCCGTCTTCTCAGCATGACTGGTTGTCCCTGGATGGTAGGAGTTATAAATTACATTAGTTTTGTAATAATCATTTAAGTGGGTCTGATCACTGTCATCACTGGACTATTTCAAGCATGCGTTCATCTCATCACTCTGAATGTGTTGGTTCTGTTTCTGAATGAGAAGTCTATTCAGTTTCATGTTAAAGGAACAACTGCTGTTTACATAATGCTCAAATTGCATATAACAGATAGTCAAGCAAATGAAGATTTTATCTTAAGACTACTTTTTAAAAGGCTCGTGCAAATTACACCATAGAAAAATTGCATTTCCTGCGAAAATGCAGTGCCAATTCTTATTGCAGAAGAACTTGCTGAAAAGCAGCTGAGATTACAAAGTAGTTAAAAACTTGCTGAAATGTAGTTGAACAGGAAGAACAAGCCTGAGTTTTTTTCATTCAACCTTTATTTAGACAGGTTAGTCTCACTGAGTCTTGAGGACTCATTTACAAGAGTTTTTAACAAAGAATGATGACAACAGTAGACGACAATGACAACAGTAGGCAGTCATTAAAGAAAGCATATACAAAATTGAGAGAAATAAATGAAAGAAAATTATGTTCAAAAATGAAATAATAACAGCTACATTGTAAAGCGATGTAGAATACTAAAAACAGGAACAGGGTTAGCAGAAGAAAGCAGAAAGAGTGCATATTTGCTGAACTAGGGTTAGATAAACAAAAAAAGGGCACAAAAATGAGGCAATTAGCTTTAAAAAAAAAAAAAAGCTAAAATTGAAAAAAAATTGCTGAAAATGCAGAACAGAGCTTAAAGGGTCAGAAGGAAGTGTTAGCTAAAAATGTGGAATTAGCTAAAAAAAAAAAAGAAGCTAAATTTGGCACAAAAAAGCTAAATATTAGCTGAAATAGCAGAAAAAGTTGAACTTGAAATTAGCAGAATGAAGTTAGAAGAAGCATAAAAATGTTGCAGTTAGCAAAAAGATTCTGAAAGGAGCACAAAACAGCTGAAAAAAACAAACAAAAGAAGTTAACTGTAAGTGCTGAAAAAAGTTTAAATTTGCACAAGGAAGCTGAAAGCAGCGGAACCAGAACAAAATGTGAAAGGAGCAGTAAACGGTTGTAAAGAGATCTAAAGGTTTGAAGGATTTAAAATGAGCTCAATTCATTTTCTTTTAGAAAAATGGCAGAAAAGGCTAAATATTTCAAAAAAGCTAAAGTTGCACCAAAACTAAAAGTCATAGCAGGATTGTCCTGAAAGAGCTGAACATTTTAATTTATGATTTGTTGAAATAGTTGAAAATTGTGGGAAGAGAATTGTACCAAAATCGTATGGAAGAAAAACGGATCACAGTAGTGTGAATGCTTCATAAGCATTCACACAATAAAAATAAATAACAAAACTCCCCAAACCATTTGATTTCATACACTTTAAGTCAAATCTTATTTTTTTTTTTTTTTTTTTTAGTTTTTACAAATAGAACTAAATGAACAAGTACAAAAAACACAAAAGGTTTGGTGCTGCACTTTATTGTTATTTGATGTCATGCTGCAGACTCTTCTGTGTGAAACACACACAGGCTGAATGGAGGTATTCAACTGAATGGAGGTTTTCACGAGCGTTGACTGCGAATAAGCTCTTTGCTGTTAGTCCAATAAAAATTACTTTTCATATAATCTGTTCAGTAGACTTACTGTGTAGGAAAACCATGTTCTGATGTCCTCCATTGCATGTTATCATGTTTGATACAAGTGCAGCACTCTTTATGGGCAACTGAAAAATAACTCGCTGTGGGTGGATCGAGCCTCCTTCATTCTCCAGTTTCCCCAGTTCACATTTCTAAATGTCGTTGAACACTGTACTGGAGTCTGGATGGAGTCTGCTAAGTGGACATAATCTATTGTAAATTGTTAATGTGTAAATTCAGTCTGAAGAATCTGGTCTTATTAAACCTCACTTCATGTTCTTTGCAGTGTCACATCTTTATAAATATTGCAAACATAACATACTGTACATGTTTAAGTGCCACGGGTAAGAAGCATTGAGGTACATTAATATACTGTGCTGCAGAAAATTTTAAAACCATCCCTATTTTGAAACAGGTATTTTGCTTGCTGTGAGACTGACTTTATTATGATTTTTTAAAGTGGTCCTGAACCTTTTTTCTTCAACTACAGGTAGTCCTCGGTTTACGGCCGAGTTCCGTTCCTGCGGCCCGGCCGGATACCGAAACTGAAAGCACATGGCGGCCAATTTTTGACCGATTTCTATCACCCGCCGCTCGGTCCCCGTACGGGCTACGAGGGCGTGCAGGGCGCCGAATTAAAGGTCTCGACGAGACCTTTAATTC
>JAVCKU010000128.1:19637003-19648506 GCA_032273985.1 Hypsolebias coamazonicus | reverse complement strand
AAAGCCTGACCAGACCCCTTCCTGGACTTTGTGCCTACTTGTTGTGCCACCAGTCTATGAAGAGGACCCGCTAACCTTGCAAAACCCTCCACAAAGCGCCTGTAATAACTAGCAAAGCCCAAGAATGAGCGAAGTTCTGAAACGTGTGGGACGTGGCCATTTAGCCACTGCCTCAGTCTTTGCAGGGTCTGTGGCTACACCTTTATCTGAGATAAGGTGCCACAAGTATTTAACCTGACATTTGAAAAAGGAACATTTTTCCAGCTTTACCTTCAGACCTTCTCGCTGAAGCAGAGCAAGGACTGCTTCCAGACGCTACATGTGCTGGGAGACCGAACCTGAAAACACAATGATGTCATCCAAAAACAAAAGAAGGGACTGGCACTGCTGGTCCCCAAACATCCTCTGCATAAGACGCTGGAAGGTGCTTAGTGCATTACAAAGCCCAAAGGGCATACGGTTCCACTCAAAGAGTCCAAACGGTGTGCAAAAAGCAGTTCTATTTCATCCCTCCTGACCCCCAGAGGGCGGTGCTGAAAGCACTGAATGTTCCCTTCGCGCATGCGCTGTTCGAGTAAAAATATCAACGTCACACAGGTGTGACCGGATAAGCACTCAGAGGATAGATAGCCTAGCATTATCCGCAATTCAGTCCGTTTTTTCTTCTCGCGCGCGTTCGATCCAAGGCTACGGGCCTTTGGGTTTTCTTTCGCCGTCGCTGGAGGCCCTACTGCCTGTTGGCCGGAGCTGTGTGTTCACCCTCCGTGGGTCGCGACGGTTTGACCTTTATCGAGGTATTTCTTTGGGCTACGGTGGCTTCGCCCCTCTCCCAGCTCACAGCGTTGCTAATGTGATTCAACACTGGTGAGTAACGTTTGCTTGTTTCGCGGCTCCGCCGCTCGTGGCAGCTCCGTCCGCCCTTGGAGGAGGCTACCGTGTGGGTCACGTAAGTAGTCTTTCCTTTGCCTTGACTGCGGTTTGTTGCCATTGATGTGGCTCCGTCCGCTGTAGGAGGCACTTTCCACGTGAGATTGACACGTGGGTAAGTATTACGTTTGCCGTGGTTTGTGTGACCAGCTGTGTTTCTGGTTTTGTTTACTTTGGGAAGGCGAGCGTTTCGCGCACCTTCCGTGAACTATTACCCGCGCCAACCTTATAGACGGTTGGGCTGAGCTAGCTGTGCTAGTCTTCTTGAGTTTTGGTCTTCTTTTCTAATATTGGTGAAGGCTAGCGTTCGCGCACCCTCTCCCAGTTCGTTTTCGCCAACCTCTTGTACGGTTGGGCTGAGCTAGCGGTGCTAGTCTGTTTTGGTTTTTCGGCCTTGTTCTCTGTTGGTGAAGGCTAGCGTTCGCGCACCCTCTCCCAATTCATTTTTTCGCCGAACTTGTTCTCTGTTGGTGAAGGCTAGCGTTCGCGCACCCTCTCCCACTTCCTCTCTTTTGGTGAAGGCTAGCGTTCGCGCACCCTCTCCCAATTTTGGCCTCCTTCGTCTTGCACTTGAGTGCACTGCCTACAGTGGGAACATGGACGGCTCTCACTGCTGTACAGATTGTGGGGCTGTGCTCCAGGCGGAGGACGGTCACGACCTGTGTCCTGCCTGCCTTGGCCGAGACCATCTGGTGGAGGCCCTGTCGGAGAACCCATGCATGAACTGCAGCTTCATGCCTCATTCTGTACGGTTAGCTCGGCTGGCCCAGCTTTGCCCCGACGAGCTCAGCAGTGACCTTCCGCCTTCTGGGCAGGAGGCTCCACCCAGGCGCTCAAAGCGCCGGACTGAGACTGCGGTCCCTGTGGCCCCTCCTAGGAAAAGGCGAGCCAAGTCTGATCGGGGTCTTTCCACAAAGGTGGAACGGCTGTCCGCTGAGCTAGCGGAAATGAAGTCCCTTTTGCAGGCAAGCCAACAAGGGGCTGAGCCAGTGGCGGCGATGGGCCTCTCCTCCCCACCCATGCCTGAGCTGGCTGCAGAGGAAGACGTATTATCCTTGGCTGCCTCTGCCTCTCATTTCCTAGGTGATAGGGAGGAACAGTCGGTCTCTGTGACTGGTTCTTTTTCTTTGTCTAACAGCACAGTTAGTGAGTCAGGTGACAGCTTGATGCAGGGCATCATGCGTTTGGCCCTGGCACAACTGCAGCTGGACGTCCTGCAACCGGAAGGGTCTGCCCCGGGGAGTGCCTTCTTCAGGCATGGGCAGACCCCTCCTTCATTTTTGTCCCTCCATCAGTGGAGTACCTGAAGGAGTTGCATGGCTGCTGGTGTGACTCAAGGACCTGGGCGCACCTCTCTGCGGATGCCCGAGTGTTGGTGGACATGCATGAGCCAGCTGCGGTGGGCCTGGATCGCATGCCACCGATCGAATCTGCTGTTGCCTCGCTCATCGTATCACCAGATGCGGCCCTGCGCAGTGATGTTCGGTGTCCACGACCTCAGTGTCACATCACGGACGGGTTGCTCTGCAGAGCTTATCATGCCGAAGCGCGTGCTGGTCGCCTCGGCAATTCGTTGGCACACCTCATGTTTGCCTTCTCCACGTCCCTTCAGGGCACCAGTGGTGCAACAGCAGCGATGGGCTTTAGTGATGCAGTGCTTCAGGCTTTTGCGCTGATGACGAGGGAACTGGGGCGCATGATGTCCTACTTGGTCCGAGCCCGCCGACAGGTCTTGCTGGCACAGTCCACATTGGCTGAGCCGTGTCGTAGGTCCCTCCGTGATCTTCCGGTGGTGCCAGGGGAGTTGTTCGGTCCGGCTGCCTTAGAAGTGCTCGACCAAACCATCCAGGCATGACAGACGAGGCGGCAGCTTTCAACCCTTAGCAGGGCGATGCCCCCTCCACCTCCTCTGCATCCGAGGCACCCACCGGCTGTCCCTGGCTTTCAGCCACCTCAGGGTCCTTGCCCTCGTGTGGCTCAGCAGAGACCGAACAGGTCCTTTTGTGAATCGGTCCGCCAACCAGCTGGGTAGGTCCAGCACAGGGGCTCTGGCCGCCACCTCCCCATGGCCCCTAGGGGCCATGGAGGGAGACGGTGATGCCATTAGGCCGACCGTCGGATATTTCTCCCACCAGCAGCTCAGGTACTGGGCTGCTCACGCCGGGGACGCATGGGTGGTTGCCACTCTGACCCATGGTTACCGGCTACAGTTCCGACGGCGGCCTCACATCTCATGCCGGGTCAAGATGACTGTAATCACCGACCCGGTGAAAGCCCAAGCACTAGACGAGGAGCTTTCCATCCTCCTGTCCAAGGGTGCAATCGAGGCAGTGGACCCTCTGCGACAACCCAGAGGCTTTTATTCAACGTACTTCCTGGTGCCAAAGAAGACTGGCGGCTTTCGTCCCATCTTGGATCTGAGAGGACTCAACCACTATTTGAAGGTACTGCCCTTCCACATGCTCACGACAGCAGAGGTCCTTCAAGCAGTCACAAGGGGAGAATGGTTCACGTCAATAGACCTGCAGGATGCTTATTTTCATGTACCTGTTGCGGCAGAACATCGCCGCTTTCTCCGGTTGGCCTATCGAGGTTGCCACTGGCAGTTCCGGGTACTCCCTTTCGGGCTCTCTCTTTCCCCGAGGGTATTCACTCGGTGTGCGAAGGCAGCCCTCTCTCCCCTGCAGGCCTACGGGATGAAGGTCCTGCTGTACCTAGACAATTGGCTTCTCTGCACCCCGTCTCGGGCCTATGTCATTCGCGACACAAACCACCTACTTGCTCACGTGTCCCGGTTGGGCCTCAATGTCAATTTGGAGAAGAGCTGCCTGCTTCCTTCACAGACTGTCACCTTTCTGGGAGTGGTTCTGGACTCTCCCTCCATGACTGCTCGCCCATCCGTTCAAAGGGTGGGCGACATACTCCAGTTGGTCAGTCAGTTCTGGCTGGGCAGGCAGCTCCACCACGTTGCCTTCCTCCGGCTACTCTGCAAACTGACCTCAGTCACTCGGGTGGTACCCTTAGGCCTGCTGTCTCTTTGCCCCTTGCAGAGGTGGCTCAACAGCTTTCGCCTAGACACCAGGTTGCACAGGCATCACAAACTTGCAGTGACATAGCCATGTCTTCATGCCCTGACTCCATGGAGGGACAAACCTTATTTGTCCAGGGATGTCCCCATGGGGGTGGTAGTGTATCACAGGGAAGTGGTCACGACAGATGCCTGCTCCACAGGATGGGGTGCCGTGTGGCAACACAGAGTGGTTCAGGGCCGCTGGGGCCAAAGGGACTGCTCCAGGCATATAAATGTGCTGGAACTGTGTGCAGTGCATTTGGCGCTCAAGAGCTTCCTGCCGCACCTGGAAGGGAGGCATGTCCTCGTTCGGTCTGACAACACCTCTGATGTCTACCACATCAACTGCCAAGGGGGCACCAGGTCAGCACAGCTTCTCAGCATGTCCAGGGTGCTCTTGGAATGGGCCTCCACTCATCTGTCCACCCTGCGGGCAACATACTTACCAGGGCGATGCAATCGGGTTGCAGATTTTCTCTCCCGACAAAGATCTGTTCCGGGAGGGTGGTCCCTCCACAGCGACGTAGTGCGGATGATCTGGGACCGTTTTGGTCAAGCGGAGGTGGACCTGTTTTCAACAGCGGAGTCCATCCAGTGTCCCCTATGGTACTCCCATACAGGGGCATCTGGTGTGCTGGGCCGGGACGCGCTGGCTCATCCTTGGCCGAGGGTCCTTCTATATGGTAAATGGTAAATGGAGCTTACTTATATAGCGCCTTCCAGCCCCCATGAGTGGCCCCAAGGCGCTTTACAGCACCAGCCATCCACCCATTCATACACAGGTGGCGGTAGTCTGCCATGCAAGGCGCCAGCCAGTCCCACCGGGAGCAACTCGGGGTTGAGTGTCTTGCCCAGGGATACAACGACTCATGGTGTAAGAACTCGGGATTCGAACCTCCAACCTTCCGATCGGGGGTTGGCTGCCACAACCATTGTACCACAGCCGCACCATATGCCTTTCCACCCCGTTCTCTGATTTGGCCAACCCTTCAGAGTCCTAATGGAAGGCCACAGAATGCTATTGGTGGCCCCATATTGGCCAGCACGACCATGGTTTCCACTGCTGCAGAGTCTTTGTCAGGATGTCCCATGGCATCTTCCGACCAGGAGGGACTTGCTGTCTCAGCTGTGGGATTTGCTGTGGCACCCCAATCCTTAACATCTCCAGCTGTGTGTGTGGGCACTGCGAGGCCAGGACAGCAGCTGACTGGAGTTTCGAGCCCTGTCAGACGCACCATTTTGTGCGCCAGGGCACCTTTTACTCGTCAGTAGTACGAAAACAGGTGGCGTCTGTTTTCCCGATGGTGTTCTGATCACAATGAGGATCCAGTCTCTTGTGCAGTACCCACCATTCTGGAGTTTCTCCAGTCTCTCCTTGGTATGGGTCACTCTCCCTCAACGCGTACGGTCTATGTAGATGCACTATCAGCTAATCACGCCGGCCTCAATGACCGTCTGGTGGGCAGTCATAATCTAGTGTCTCTCTTTCTACGTGGTGCCTGTAGGTTGCAGCCGCCGAAGGCTACACAAGCACCAAGTTGGGACCTGCCCTTGGTTCTTGAGGCTCTGTGCCACCCTCCATTCGAGCCTTTTACGCAAGTGGACCTCAAGTGGCTTTCATGTAAGACTGCTTTTCTGCTGGCTGTTGCCTCAGCAAAGAGGGTCGTGAGTTGCACGCTTGTTCAGTCAGCCCCTCATATCTCGGGTGGGGCCCTGAAGGCTCTGATGTTACCTTGTGTCCGAACATTGCTTTTGTACCAAAGGTCTTATCTCACCGTAACCAACCATTAAGGCTGGCACGTCTTCAACCTACGCCTGGCGAAGGGTCTGGATTGTTGTGCCCAGTGAGAGCACTGGAGAAATACGTTGCAGCTACTGCCGCTATACGGTACTCAGACCAACTGTTTGTGTGTTACGAGTGCCCTAGACTGGGCTATCCTCTTTCCAAGCCGTGCCTCTCCCACTGGATTGTGGACGTCATCTGCCACGCCTACGCAGCAAGACACCACCCCCTGCCAGTTGGTGAAGGCACACTCTACCAGGAGTGTCTCCGCTTTCTGGGCTGCCTCAAGAGAGGTCTCACTGGAAGCAATATGTGCTGCTGCATCATGGGCTTCTCCAAGCATGTTCACCAGATTCTACAGAGTTAACGTGGCCTCCCCTCATCCCCTGGGCCAGGTTCTTCTGCAAGGGTCCTCTGGGCTTCCTCAGTGAGGTATGTGCTCAGGATTACTTGTGACATTGTTGATACTAGTCATTCAGTGCTTTCAGCACCGCCCTCTGGCGGTCAGTTGGGATGAAATAGAACGAAAGTTGCCAATGTAACTATGGTTCTATTAATCCCGTATGACCGCCAGAGCTTCTTTGTCACTCAGAATCCTTGCTTACGCGAGAAGTTTCTGGAGGACTGAATTACAAATAACGCTAGGCTATGTAGCCTCTGATTGCTTATCCGGTCACACCTGTGTGACGTTAATATAATTACTCGAACAGCGCATGCGCGAAGGGAACATTCAGTGCTTTCAGCACCACCCTCTGGCGGTCATCCGGGAGTCAGAACCGTAGTTACATTCGTAACTTTTGGTTTGTGGCAAAACAATCAAAGGGATTCCTTAATGTGACACGAAACTCATCTTTCCTGTGTCCAGATTCGTTACATTTCTCAGACTCAGGGTTTGCCAGCTGAGTACCTTCTGAGTGCTGGCACCAAGACCAGCCGCTTCTTTAATCGAGGTCCTGACTCCAGCTACCCTCTATGGAGACTTAAGGTTAGTATACCGAACAGTAAATCCATTAGAACATTTACTATTTAGATGTTCTGATGGAGGCAGCTTTAAGAATCTGGATGCTATGTTTAAATAGATTTGTTCCATGTTCCATTTGTTGTTCCAAAAATGTTTGTTTATTGAAGTTAATTAGATGTTTGTATTTTCTTTTTTAATTTTTTAAAATCAGACCCCAGCAGAGCATGAAATGGAGATGGGCATTAAATCAAAGGAGGCCAGGAAGTATATATTCAACTGTCTGGATGACATGATGCAGGTATTGATTGCACAAACTCACAAATCTTGATTCTATTTAGTGATTTTTGTTGTTGTTTGACAGTTTTGTTTTTTTGGCTTCCAGGTCAATCTGTCTTCTCACTTGGAGGGGACAGACATGCTGGCTGAGAAAGCTGACAGACGAGAGTTTATAGACCTCTTAAAGAGAATGCTTCGTTTGGATGCTGACAAAAGGATCACGCCTACAAAAACTCTGGGTCACCCCTTTGTCACCATGAGCCACCTCATGGATTATCCCCACAGTTCGCAGTAAGTGGAATAAGTACAACAAAAGTTTGAATTATTGATTTATTTATTTAAATATAGCCATTAAAATGTTGTTGCTCAATCTTCTCCAGTGTGAAGTCATGTTTCCAGAACATGGAAATTTGCAAACGTCGAAGCTCGTATGAGAGCAGCAAATCTTTGTACTCAACTAGTGCGGTCCCCAGTGCTGCAGCAGGAAACCTCACAGTTACCTTCAGTAGCCAACTTAACCAGCATAACCAGGTGTGTCTTTGGTTTTGTTGTGAAAATTTGACCTAAGAGCCAGTTGCAGCTGCACATAAGTAACTTGTAGTCCTTCTTTCTGAGTTTTACCTCTTCCAAACAACTTTACAAAGATATGATAGATGGTTAAAGCAATGAATATATCCATAAACTGTCACTTAAAGTTACGAAAGCTGTATGTTGTATCTTTTGTGTACCGGTAGGCACTTTCCTCAAGTTAATAAATCACGTGGAATGACTAGTTGGGTCAGCTAGTCTCCTGGAGTCCTTTGAGTTGTTTACCATTTTGATTTGAGGAGGAAAATGGGCAATGCCTCATTAATTTTGTCTGTCCTCACATACACTCACACTTAATACTGTTGCTCAGTGAGCAACATATTAAAGTGTCCAAAAAAACATGGACAAACAATTGACAAAATAACTCTCACATGCATTTTTCTCTTTATGGTTCTGCTGTTTATGGGCCTGTAATCTTGTTCCTGCTGATCAGTGTGGCTGTCTTTACAGGTGCCTTCTGCAGGGGGTGCGGTGCCTTTGCTGAACTACCAGCCAGCTCTCTACCAGCAGGCGACCATCAACATTCCTGGGCTGGCTCAACAGGGCGTCCCGATTCCGACGCGTCCTGCTGGGCTGTGCGGCCAGACAGAACCCTTTCAGCAGACCCTCATCGTGTGCCCGCCCTCCACTATTCAAGGTAAAGATAAATTTGTTTTCCTTTTGTACTAGGGTCTAAAACAATTTCAAAACCACCTGTGTTGCTATAGCAAACGGTGAAAAGAGGGATTTCTCTATAGAGGCACAGCTTTGTATACTTTAGGGTAAATTTTAATTAATTTTTTTTTCCAGGGTTACAATCATCCAATAAGAGTTCGAGTTTTCCAGTGAGGGTGGAGAACTCTGTTCCCATTGTACCTCAGAACCAGTCTGCTCAGTCACTGCAGATCCAGCCAAGTATGCTCACGCAGGTAAGAGTGACTTAGGTGTGTCATTGTAGTTCTCAAAAACCAATTGGTATATTTGTTGGCATGCATGAATACAGATTAGTTGCCCATTTTTGTTTTGAGTGATGTTGCTGTCTGTGGCGTCAACACTGGCTTTACCAAACAATGTTGCTGGTTTTGTGTTCACAAGAATTGAATCTCGACTCCGAATCTTGAGTCTGTTTCCAAACTAGTGGCAGCACATTCACATTAAAAAAAAAAAATTTTTTTTATTTAATTATTATTATTATTATTATTATTATTATTTTAACTAAGATCTAGCAGGCTCACTCTTTTCAGGTGCAGACCAAGAAGAGATTTTTGCAACGCATTACCATAGTAATAATAAATAAAATAGATGCTGTTCAAATTATAGGAGCAGCTAGTTTGGCCAAATTAATGTTGCAGCAGATTTGACATCAGTTTCTTCAGTGAGTGAAGAAAACACGGAACAGGTTGGCAGCTGACACACACACACACACACACACACAAAAACACATTTATTTTACTTATTTTGCTTATGGCTTTCTGTTGCATCATATCCATTGAAAGTGTGAATATATGTGTAAACAGAATGAGGTGTTGCAGCTGAATAACCTGTGCCACTGTAAATTTGTTTCACTGATTTGCTTTGAAAACTGTATTTTTTTTACCCTAAATCAGCCTTCTTATTTGCAGTGTTTTATGTTGGATGGAATCCAGATGTTTAGAGCTGGAGACTCATCCACCCTGAAAAAAGCTTGTTCTTTGGCATTTGATAAACTGGTGGATAATTTTTCTAGAGGTTAGATGTCTGGTTGATCAGCGTTACCTTTGTGCATCTCTTGCACAGGTGGCTGTATTGTCAACAGCTTCGACGTGCATGCAAAACAATCATACCTTAACTCTGCCGTCCCCTATCCTCCTTGCCTCCCTCCTCCAGGGTTCCTGCACACCACTGATGGTGGCCACCTTGCACCCACCCCCAACAGGCATTGCCCCCCAGTACTCCCTGCCCCTCGGGCTGGGCACTGGGGTGGGTCGGCCCACCCTCCTGGAGCACACAGCCACTGTGCTGGTAAAGCAATGACGACATCTTGTGAAGAAAGACCTCTCACTCCCTCTTCCACTAACAATGCCATCTCTTTCCCTCACCACTCCTTTGTCTTTTCATTTGTTTGCAAGTTTCCTATTCTTTCTGTGAAACACGTCTTGTGGGACTATTTTTTTAATTTCTTGTTTCAAGTTCCACGTTTCTACATGTGGGACTTGTCATGGTTGTCAAAACCTACGTTTATCCATACAGTAGTCCCTCGTTTATACCGGGGAATCCGTACCCTTGAAGCCCAGTGATGAATGAAAAACCACAAAGTAGGAATAGTATTACAAGTACGGCTGCACTCCCGGCCATGCCCACTTCTCCGCTTTGCACTGAGATCAGCTGTTCAGCTGCAGGAGGAAGCTTCTCCCACATCTGCGAGCTGCCCACTGGTGCTAAATCATTTAAAATATTTTAAATAAAATTCCATGCCGATCGTGCGGCTCATTCGTCAACCAGCCACTTGTGTGTGTATCTCGCTGAAAACCGCGATAGAGCGAGTCCGCAAAAAAAACAACCGCAAAGTATCGAAGGACTAATGTACAAATTTTTATAGGTAAATTTATCCTTATTGATCTGGCGTCATGTTTTAACATTTGCATTCATCTTTGTTCCTCCCTGTTTTGACATTAGATCAATATAAAATTCTACATTCTCTTCCTGCTCCAAAGAGACACCCCCTCTCATATCAGTCACCCATTTTCATCCCCCAGTTCCCCCCTGCATAGGTGTACTCGGGGCATGGAGCCGCATGTGTTGTTGAGTTGGTCTGCGCTTTGCTTGCAGCTTCTTTTGTCCTGTTCTCCCATGATATCAGCCATGGAGGCAGCAGCTACATCATCTACTAAAAGCTCTCCCCAACCTCCTGCCTGACTCTGACACACGTCTTCTCTTTCAGCCCCAGAACTTGTGGCATGCCTTTTCCCCAAGCAGACTGTTTGGCATCAGGGAACTAAACTGATCTGTTTCTTCTTTAACAGGCACCATGGTTCTGCATATACTTCTTTATACATGATCTGTTTACAGCCTGTTGTTGTTTATGCTTTGCATGGTATCATCTTGTGGATTTGTTGCAGGCCAATGCTATGATTTGAGGAATGGCTTAGAAATGGTTGCTCACTCTTCTAGCTTTATGCTTCTGCTTCTGTAGGAAACTGGCAACTGGCTTGTCTGTTTGTATTCAGTTTTTAAGATTCATTTCTTGGCATGGCTTAATTAGTGTGATCCTTACCAGCAATCTGTTTTTGTTTTTACTTTGTTCATACAAATATAAATATACATTACATCTATTCAGTTGGGTTATTTTTCTCAGCAGGCCTGGCCAACTGGTACCCAGCAAATCCTCATCCCGTCATCGTGGCAACAGGTCCCAAGTGTGGCCATCCACAGCTCTGCCCATCAGTCAAATGTCACAGAGTCTCCACTGGAGACCGTCCACTCAGAAGCAGCTGTGCAGCAAGGACACAGCTGGCGGTGGGTTCAGTTTATAGTTGAAACGCATGCATAAACTTTCAGTCCTTCAGTTGTGCCATTAATTTGCCTTTTTTTTTTTCTCTTGTTCTACAAGCATAACATTTAAATATGCCTTTTTATATTTCTGTTTTAACTGTGTTCAGTTCAAGTTCAGTTTATTCTGAAGTTTCTCAAAGACCATTTATCATTTTGATTTAGAACTTATCAACATAATCACCTGCGAGTAGTTTTCTACAAAACTAATTAATTTTCTGTAGTTTAATAAGGAATTCCATATGCGTTGTTGCTTTTCATATTACATATGCTTGAATTTAACTGAATTTAGCTTGTAGTTGAGTTGAAAGGTGAGGGAAATTACTGTGTGTGTGTGTGTGTGTGTGTGTGTGTGTGTGTGTGTGTGTGTGTGTGTGTGTGTGTGTGTGTG
>JAVCKU010000128.1:19609558-19621790 GCA_032273985.1 Hypsolebias coamazonicus | reverse complement strand
TCCACATCATTGCATTCAGTTTTTATTCACAATTTGTTTAGTGTCCCAACTTTTTTGGAATCTGGTTTGTATGATGAAAATAGTGGCATTTTGTTCTAAGAACAGCTTTCCCCACTCCTTCTTGACACAAGACACATGCCAAACTTTTTTCCACAGGCACGTGTCAAGTATTATACGACTGGTGAGAAGTTTATGGACGTATTCGTCAATGCGGAAATGCGCTTGGACATTCATCTGTATGACTCTTCAAACACACAAATTAGTCAAATGGCCAAAAATTCCTGGATGGAGATTGTGCAGACATTGTGTATGGAGAAGTCTGTCTGCTGTAAAGTGTGTCGCTTTCTTCATAATACATTTGTGCATGCGAGCTGCCTCGGCCCGCTCCCTGTAAGGACTTTCCTCTGGGCTAAAAGCTCAGCTAACAGTATCTTAACAAGTTAAAGCTGGATTTTGGATAACAGTCGACAGATATGGCACCAAGTGGGACCACTTCACCCAACGAACTCCACACCGGTCACTGAGTGGACCAGAACCGAGTAGACAAGCATGATGTCGGACTTTACTCCGTGATAATCAGGAGCTGATTTACAGCAGGCAAATCAACGTTTTTAATAATGTTTGTTTGTGTTTACTTCGATCACACAACAACCAACTGAGTTTTTTTTTTTTTCCTGCGAGGTCGAGAAGCTGTCCTTCTACGAGGTGGACCGGTTTGGACGTGGGACCAGTATCCAGGATGAAAACAGAGCAGAGTCCAGTTCTTCAATGCAGTTTACAGTTCGGTTAACGTGTTTTTAGTGTTCAATTGAATTCTCAGTGTTTGTGTGACACAGTTTGTGGTGTTGAATAAATAAATAAAAAATAAACCTGGTGTCTTCATTTTCAACATTAATAACAAGCAACATGTTATGCATCGTTTAAATCATGTAATGAGTCCAGATAGCTTCATTTAGCTCAGATAACTTTATTTATCTCCCATGCTAACATTAATACAGTTTATTATTGTTACTGTTATTATTTAGCACAGTTTGTATGTTATAATGCAGCGTGACATGTGAAATATCTGCCTGCCTCATTCTATAAACAGCAATATTAGAAATGAATCCAGCTGTGTCTCTTCCAACACAGATGTTGGTCACAACACCTAGATATGAGACTCAAAATATATTCCATCAGTCGTAGTTCAGAAAGCAGTGTTTGTCCGCCACCATGCTGATAGAAATACGTTGCCTTTCCGTGCGTGTGCGCATGTGGTTTAAACAAAGCCTCAGCGGAGATGTTTATGTTATTAATGGGGGTGGGGGGGTCAGCGAAAAAACTCTACTCTGGAAGGTGGGTTCAAAAACCTCCGGATTCAACGAGTGGGGCCAGTGGTGTCGTGTAAATGATCAGCAGAACCGCATAGAAAGGTGCGGATTCACTCAGAATATGCACTGTGTAAACTGCCCCTGAGACACAGAGGAGTCACTCTAGACAAATTCCTGATAGGTGTGAAAATGACTGTGAATCAGACCTAAAGCTGCATTATAAGTTTTTGAAAGTTGAAATCTGAGACCTCCACCTCTGTTCACAGATGGTGTCTCTTGTTTTACATCCCGTGACCTGCGGGACTCCTGAAAAAAAAAAGACATCCTTTACCACTGAGTCTTGTCCTGATGAGCTCTCTTGTGCTGAGCCATGTGTCTGTGAAAAGGTCGTTTGGTTTCTCCATTACAGAGATCTGGACATTCCTCGCTTAGCTCAGCTTTATAACTTGAATCCCACACTCTGTTCTCTGAACTGAGAAAGCTCCTCGGATGAGAAGTGAAACATCTTCTGTTAATAAAGTCCAGTTGTTTTTGTCTTCAACTTTTTTGAATTTACCATGTCCTGGATGACTGAGAATATTCACCAGCACATGTAATAAAACTCATACATTTTTACTTCCAACTTTAGAAAAGAGTAAACAGTAAATGTACAACTGACCCACAAAATTTATGTCTCAGAAAGGCTTCATAAAACAGTTTTTGTGTTTGTTTGGTTTTGTTACATAACATCCAAACGTAATGTTTTTTTTTTTGTTTGTTTTGATCAGATTTACTCGTGTCTAAAGCAAATCCTCTAGTCTAAATTATCCTATGTTGGACACTGAAGTGAAGTTATAACAACCTAAAATGGACCCTCGTGTTTTTTGAGACTGTGCTTTTTATACACAGCCAGAACACAGATTTACATGAGCGGGGTTTAAAACGTAGTTTCGTCTGTTAGCTTGTGGAAACTTACTGAACCTCCACCTACTGACCTACTGTCATGAGGATGCTGAATGGACTAAGTGTACTATGACGATGTGTTTGCAATATGACGATATCACCTCCAAACAAACATGACGCTACTTAACGCAATTTATGTAACTTCGGCTATCCCGCTGGTAGCCAAGCTAAGCTAAAGGCAAATCATGAAACATTTATTTAGGCAGGTTAATCCCATTGAGCCTCGAGGACTCATTTACAAGAGAAATCTGTGACTTTCTGGAAAGATCGATAGATCAACGAACTTATGAATACCGACCTGTCATTCAGTTACGAACTGTAAACAAACAGTCAAATACCAAATTACAACACGTCACCACAAATCGTTAACGACTTATTAAAACCCTATTTGTCTTGCCCTTAAACAGGCTAACAGCATACCGCACGGAAGCTACAAAGCTGGTCAGCTCCAGCCATTGACATACAATCAGTACTGTATTGTTAACAGGCCGATGCTAACGTGATTAGCTTGCTAACTGTAGCATCGGCTACCAGGAACATTGGCTATGATAGACGAGTTGCTTCTCAATTCAAAAAGAGGCCATGTAATGTGGACGTACCTCTTCAGAGACCCCCGCAAAATGTGTGTTCGTGGCTACACACGAAATGAGGTTGTTGTTTAAGTTGTCAAACCCAAAACCGATAAGACGATGGCACCAACGTAGCTTTAGCTACGAGCTGCGGGGAGGAAGAACAGTTTCACTTCCGGGTTCTTCTTCTTCGTTTGATGAAATAATTGTAGAATTACTTACTGTCACCACTCATTTCACCACCGCGTGAAATTACAGTATGACATTTTGAGTGACCCATCTGTTTCAGAAAATCACCTTTTCTCCTGCCGAGAGGCCTCTTAATGCAGCTGCACGATGATTCTTGTTGCAATATTTGTTTATAAAAATTTAAAATACAACAGATGGAAAAAAATTCCACAAGATCTTTAACTTTTTGGCTACTTGTTTTTATTTAATTTGTTACTATCAGATGCAAATATTTACCATCTCATGGAAAACAAGATTTAAAATAAATTTTTTTAGACATTCGTGCTGAGAGAATAAAACTATTAATCAAAAGTGTACTTCACTGATTTTACAAATCAAGTTTGGAGTACTCGTCATGGAGAGTATGAATAAGCCAACAAAACCTTTACACGTTTCATGTAGCTTTAAAAATAATTTCACAAATGGTTTCATCAAAATAATTGTGAAAGGAGGCATCAGAGAATCAAAACTTGACTTTTCCTAAATAATAATAATAATGTGTTCATAAGATTGTTTTAAAATGTTCATTTACTGTGGTTTTGTTTTAGCTGGGTTTCTACAATAGAATAAAAATAATCCAGTGCTTTGATCAAGTTCCATCTCATTTAGAAAAGTTTCAAACCAATTAAAAAATGGTATTAACTACTTTGTAATTGGGTTATGTCTCAATTGCACATTGATATGAATACTGTAGTTTAATTGCACACAACAGATATTCTTTAATCCCAAAGTGACTGAAGAGCTTGTGATGAAGTGGTAGATGGTTGTTGACACAATGGCTTCTTGCAGCAGCTGAACTGTATACTCCTCCTTCTCAACTTCTCGGGCTGTAGAGATGCAAGGACAGAAAACTCCCGAAAGACGCAGGAGACGTCACCTGTAGCAGGGACATTAACAGAGTTGTTCCCCTTGAAGGATGGAGACTGGCCGAAATGCTACTTGAAGAAAAGTCACAAGCCAAGAAGTACCGCCATCCCCAACAAACCACTTTCCACAACTCAAAAATAAAACAAAACAGAATTTTTTTTAGAAAACCCCCAAAGCACCACCTGGAGTGTAGCTCACCTTATACACACAAGTGCTTCTTCCAGCTTATATCAAATAAGGAAATGGACAGAAAGCTGCAATGACAATCTTGCTCATTTTACTTATTTTATGTTTGATATCTTTATAGCACAGAATGCATAGCATTGCCATATTAGTTAGGCAACAGCTGATTGTATTTTGTTTGAAGGCAACTCAATTTTAGGTCCTAGTGCAAATAACAAATAGCTGCTCCAGTTAAGGTTGGAAATGTGATGAAAACTTTTTGTGGCATTAAAGGCAAATCTGCCCGATTGCTGTAGATTCTGACATGGTTTGTAATGCAGCCACGACTTGTGTGTAAGTAAGCAAGATGGCCCAAGAATTTGAAAACTATTTTTTCAGAGTTAAAAAGATGACTCAGAGGGCACAAAAAAACCTCTCCACAAACTGATACTTACCACAAGGAACGAAACTCACCATGTTGGGTGTCTAAAGGTTTGCTTTGGACTCCCTTTTTTGTAAGTTTGAAGCTGTTAAAGGTTGAAATATATATATGAAAAAAGTTAAAATAGGGGCAAAATTATGTAATTTTTGACCTAATGGAAATAAATCAAGTAGATTGATTTTGATGACAATATTAAAGCACAGATTTTTTTAGATATCTTGAGAATCAAAACAACTCATTTTTCCCCGAAACAATATTCAACCAAAACGAGCAGCAGACCAAGACGCCTCAATCACCTCCCCACATCCAAGCACCAGAGCAGAAAGATTTATCACTCATCCTAAGAAGGTCCAGGATGTTTCACTCACTCGATCCCGAAAATCCTTGAATTTAAATGACCTTCTGCTTGTGGCAACCCCTGTGGTGACAGAATGACATATCAAAAGAGCGTTTATTTACTCACATGGACACAGGTCACCTGTCCTCCGTGTAAGATGAGAAATCAGATCGTTGGTACATGACACTTTTCAGTGATGGTGTTACAGTGAGATCACATTAAATGTTCGGCACACTGGATTATTCAAGGCATCTTGTTGCTGCACTGGGCTACAAGTCAAAACTGGCTACTGAAAGCAATCTTTAAATAGTGATCTGGAAGCACTTTAAGTTTTTGCCTCAGTTTTACTAACCATATATAAAATAAATGACTGCTTTGAATAAGTCAAGTGCTACAAAGAGTTGGCCAACCACCACCAGACCAGATTTAAAAATGGCATTCTCCCAACACTTGTAAATGTTTACAGATGCTCGTAAGCTATATGTTTGAAATGACATTATTCACCTTATAAAAAGCCATGTTGGGAGAATATCATGTTAAAGAAATGAACAGCACAAGAAGGAGGAGGAAGCAGGGTTAATTTATCAGGAGTTTCAGTTTTATTCATTGCATTGTTTTTTTTTTTTCTCTCTTAGTGCTTGCTAAGACAAAAAAATGTATCCCCAAGATATTCAGTTGTAAGTAACCAAACAAATGCCTCCAAGTACCGGGTATGTAAGAATTGTGTTGCGGTTTTGTCTGACAGGTTGGTTTTTTCCTGAAAAACAATAGAAGACAAACAGAAAACGCATCACGCAACCAGATAGTGTGACGAAACGCTGAGAGGCAGGCAGTTGGCATCAAGATAAAATACACAAGTGTACTATTTACAGCATGTTTCCTTGGAACAGCACCTTTAACCACTCTTTGAGTCAATACACACAATAGACACAACATTTAATACTTCCTTGAGGGCGCTGGCCCATCACAGTTTGGTCACAGTAGGTTCATATCACCCCTCTAAACTGGTTCTTGCAGTACACTGAACAGCTGGATCTACTGGTTAATAAAGACCAAATCTCTGCATCTTTGAATAAGTGAGTACACTGAAAGTGTCTCTGCCTCTCTGTTAAATCACAGAGAAAGGTACCGTGACTACACTTCCCCTTTAAAAAATGTATTTGGCAGAGGAAAGTAAAACCATAACATCTTTACTAAAAAGGAAGTAGAAATGACAGAGATAAAGAGGTCACCACAGATTTGGTCTGCGGACGGAAGAATGGCACAGAGGTGCAGAAAGGACACCAGAGACCAAAGTGGGTCGTTGGTGCTGCATGCTTATTCCACAGGACTGCACTGCACAGGGTGATCAAAATATCTCCAAAAAATATTTCATCATGCTTTTAACAAGGTTGAACCTACAGAGAGCAAATTCTGGCAAAGCATACAGAGCATAATGATGAGCCAGATGCACAAAGCGCTCCGTTTTCTTATAGACACAGCAATATTGATGAGCATTTACAGGAAACTGGAGGTGCATTTATAAATTTCCATGGCAGTGAACAGAAGAAGGTAACATGAAGATGTTAAGTGATGTTTTCATTTACGTCCTAACTGCAGCTTACGGCTCTGGCTTGTCGGCTCCGTGCTTTACAATTTCAGCAGCCAATTATCGGCTGCAACTTCATATTTAACTCAGTTCATCAAACGCTTGAGAAATTTAGCAACAAAACAAGAACAAAACTAATTCTGCAGTGCCAGTAAGTGCACTCACAGCAACCTAAGGCTATTCCATGTCATTTATGACTGCAAAACATTACCACGTCCAAATCCTTCCTACTCCTAAAGTAATGCTTTGGGATTGAAATGACAATCAACATGTATGCAGAAAAGAACTGCATCAACTAATGCATTGCACTGGTCCTCGGGATTGATAAATAAATCAACACACAAACAGACATAATCTAGACAAGAACAATGTCAAATAAACAAAATCATAGTACGGTAAATGGAAAAGTGCACAGCTTTTTTTTTTGTTTCTTTACATAATGTAACAAAACCCATTATTTACCTCTCTTTCCGTATTATTTGACACTCATTTTCGTCGCTGTTCACTCTTCACATCACAGCGTATCTCACACATCAGGCAAGGACTCTTCCCTCAAGCCCTTCAGTTAGATTTTGTTTCTTAACTTCTGTCACAGTAAACTACCCTGCCACCTCCGTTGTAGCTTGTTTATTAGCCTTTTTTTTTCCTTTTAGTAATGGAACAGATATCATTTGTTCACCTCATGCCACAGTACACAGTTTCTAGTCTTCTAAATATGGATATTTACATCTCTGGTCCAGAAGAGATGGGTAAGATGGACGTCATACAGATGGTCTGGATAGATATAAAGTGTAAGAGGGTTAATGCAGTGAGATTCTTCAGAGGTTAAGAGCTGTTAATCAGAAATAACCCAAGCTGGAGGTTACATCACATTATTTTAAAGGGATAGCTCAGTTGTCAACATCTTACCTGTTTTAGATAGCCCTTTGAAGAGCTTTCATTTGGGCAAATAAAGTTTTAGTCTATTTTACAAAACTTAAAAAAAAAATCAGTTTTTGCAGTACAGTGTTATTCTGGAAGAAATATTATATTCCTGTTCAAAGCGCACTGGGATGCACAGGAAGTGCTTCAGCTAGCTGCTGCTGTTGCTTTATGCACTTGCAACTGGATTTGTTTTAAGACAGCAGCCATCCACGTTGGTCTTGAAGGAGCCGTTAGCTTGTCAGCTCAATCAAAACTGAACTCTATTTCTGCAAACTGAGGCTGCTCAAAGAGCTACCTACAACAGGTAAGATATTAATTGTTCCCACTTCAAAAGTCTAAACTACTGCTTTAAGTTAGAAAAGAACCCTGTTAGTGAAACACCAGAAAGCAGGTGTAGATGAACTGTGTGTGTCATGTGCCAAGTAATATAACAAGCAGAAAATGGAGGTGGTGACTGTACTGTCAGTGGAGTTAGAAAGCTCCATCAGGGGTGTCCCTTTGTCACACCTCACTGTAGCTCCGTCCCCCCTTAAAATACCCCATTTGTATGAAGTTGCCTGTTAGCCTAGATCTACAGAAGCAACAGACTCGAGATCAGTGTCTAGGGGCAACTTCATCACGATCAGTTTCCCAGTCAGGAGGAGGTGATTTATACACAGAGCGCGAGCTACTCTCCCAGGTGCAGAAGTGACCACTAGCTTTCATCTATGGTGAGGCAGATAAACTCTTGGATGCACTTCCTGTACTGCTGCTCAGTGGGGCTGCTGCTCGGGTATTGACCTGGTTGACCCAACGGACCCTCTGCCTCGCGCATCTCCTCGTTCATCCGTGCCAGACGCAACCTGGAGTAGAGAAAGGAAGAAAAGCAGGGAACGGAGAAGCAGGTCAAAAGGTAAGTCACGGGGAAAAAAAATAAATAAAAAAGACGAGGAGGAAGAAGGAAGTCACCACCAGTGAATGACTCAACTTTGGTCTTGACAGAATAACAAATCTAAACAAATACCTGAACTGAGTTGGGGAAAAAAAGGCAGATATATTTGTTCTTTAATTCCAGCGAACTCAAAGAGACAAACGGTTTAGTCAGAAGATCTAAAAATAGTTTTTATTTCCTGTATTTAAAGAAAAGCTTAAACCACTCATTTTGTATTTTGTTGAAGATTGTCTTTTTACTATTTGATAAAAAAAGAAACTGTCTTTCCCCATCAGTTTGAAATATGTGACGATAATGGACATGTAAATATTGTAATAAGACTTACAGGGTAACGATATCTGCGTTTGCAGCCTGCACAGCAATACTGAGGGGATCGTGACCCTGCTCATCCACCTCTGTCTGTGAAGCTCCTCTCTTTAGGAACAAACACACCTGACTGAAGAAATCAAGACAAGAGCAGACAATCAAACACCAGTTAGAAGAGAAATGAGACATTTACTGGAAATAAGCTGACGGATCAACGCAGTAACTCAACTAATCGTCATTACCGTCATGCTTTTAGCATCAATATGATGACGTGACCTGTTTGACCACTTCCACACACTTTTATTTTATCAAGCACAAAGCTTTGTGACAAAGAGAAATGGTGACTAATGTAGGCAAGGGCTAGATTCACGTGCTGCAATTCAGGTTTTAATGTTTAATTGAACTGACTGCAAAAACACAAGACTGAAATAGTAAAGATATTATTCTGTCCTCAGAGGGAAAACATCTGTATTTTCAGTTTGTGTAGCAGATTAAAACAGCGCCACAAACCAGCTGCCACAGAAACATTTACACAAAAGGGGATTTTTTTTGTTGTTGTTGTCAGAGCTAAGAAGCTTTCTAAAAATGCAGCACATGATAGTTACAACATGAACAGGTGTAGATAAACATCTTCTCGCTCGTTGGCAGTTCTCACCCAGTGTGTCCCAGGTAGGTGGCGTGGTGCAGCGGGCCCCTGCCTCTCATGTCCCTCTGGTTCACATCGGCCCCATTCTGCAGCAAGAACTCACAAGCTATCAAAGAGCCCTGGGCAGGAGACAGAAATGCACAAAGTTATTTTTGTTACGTTAACTGAGTCGGATTCTTTGTGTGAAAGTGGAGATCATGCAACATTGGGCTGCTCTGTTGGAGTGATGCAGTCAATATAATGCTTTAGTTGAAACACAAACAACAACAAAAGTTTTGCCTAACTTCTGCCCAAATGTAAATGTCTGGAGAAGAAGCGAGGTCTCTCACCCCGATCACAGCTTGGATGAGAGGCGTTTTTCCCTCCTCTTCTTCGTTGGCAGTGTGCACGTCAGCCCCGTGAGCCAACGCCTCTGCCATGAGCGGCAAGTTGTGAAGACGGGAGGACCGGTAAAGCAGCGCCCCTGGGTGCAACTCCCTCGGATCCTCGGGGTCTGAAGACACTTCCTGTTCGATTTCCACCTCACCACTGGAAGACTCCTCCGACTCCTCCTCTGTGGGCGAGCAAATCAATGGTTTTGTCGGAACAGTTTTTAAACGTACAAAAGACTCAGAAGGAACGAGGCAAGACTCAGTTTGATGGATATAAATCAGTGTTCATTTTGAAACAAGCTTTTATTGAAACACAATATAACAAGACACGTCCCCCTCACCTTCCTCTGTTACACTGTCCACTACAGAGCCAAAAACCAGGATATCTGTGCTGCCGTCGGTACTTCCCCCTAAGCCGCTGTCGCTGCTGAGACCTGCGGGGCCAAGAGTTGCCAAGCCACGGACATGTTAATCATCACACCGGCACAACAAACACCGGTGCACAGCCAAACCCAAAACCATGTCAGAAACTGGGTTTAGTTGCAGCAGAAAGCTGTTTCCAATCCTGAGAGATTTGTGACTTCAGTGCTGTGAACTTACTGCGAGGCCCGGAGCCGGTGTCAAAGTATGAAAAGAGCGAGTCCAGCTCATCTGGACAGAACAGGGAGTCCCGGCGAAACTTTGCTGCAGCTGCTGCAGACAAAAGAAGCATGTTTCAGAAAGTGTGACTGACGTTAATCCAAGGTTAATCCCCCCCACACCGACCTGCTGAGAGGTTTGCAGGCGAGGCGCAGCCAGGTTCGTAGCGATGGTATTTCCTGCGGGCCTTGTTGGGGGCCCGGACAGAACTGCTGTGTCTCTGGCATTTTTTCACCGTCCACGGGCGGGACTTCCTCTCCCCCTCCACCAGCGCATCTCCCCCACTCATCTTTTTGACGAAGCGTTTCTCAACATATTTAGACTTGATCCAGGCCTCCTTCTCCTGCCTGGAGGGAGATAATTACATGTATCTATGTCACCTGAGCAGTTCTGAGCGATTACCATATTTTTCGGATTATAAGGCGCATTAAGCAAAACAAGTTCATGACAGATTTTTGAGTGTCGTGTACGACATAAAATCAGTTCAAGGTCAGCAACCCCAACCAGAATTAATATATAAAGCGCACTGGATTATAAGGCTCACTGTCGATTTTGAGAAAATTAAAGGATTTTAAGTGCGCCTTATAGTCCAAAAAATACGGTAATAGGTAATAATAGTTATTGTTGTTTCCACAGAACTTTCAAAGTACTGTAGTTTTCTGCTGTCCTAAAACAACTCCAGTCTCAAAGATTTTACAGCTGATTGCACAATATTTATTTTATAAACAATAATGTTGTTCATTTAGAAATGCACTATTATTTACATTAAATAATTTGGTTGTTTGCGACTATGGGCAGCAACAACAAATCAGTTGTGGCGTTTCTAGTGTAACGTTCAGAAGGAATATGATCATAGTTCTGCTGGAATAACTGTGTGAAAACAACACAAGTGTAAAGACTCATAAAACAGATTTCCCATGAACCCACATGAAATATTATCAACTAGACAAGACTAGCGGTAATGTTTAATTAATAATTAATTAATTATGACTGCTCTAGGCCTTGCCCAGACTAGTCATTAGCTTGGCAAAATTAAACTATTTTTACAAGTTTGGTCAAAGTACTATCTATGACAGATAAGATAATTGTTCACACCTTTTCCTCAAAACTCCAAAAGAGCTGACCTAACCCTTTATTTATAATCACTCAATATTTATTTGAGCAATAAAGCAGTAAAAATTAGAGTCAGATAACTTCTAATCTAAATCTTGGACCAAAATATTTAGGAAAAAAATAATAATGAGGGAAAATAGATGAATAAATAATGCTTTTTTTGTTTTTTATTTTTTTTAATTAGCAAAATCTTCCTGCTGGATAAATTTACCTTGAACTGGAGGGTCCAGGTTTTTTAGCTCCTAGTTCCTCACAGGCTCCCTCATAGATGTTGTTGATCACAGTGTTTCCCAACTCACACATCAGCTGAACACAAGAAAACAGGACCAAGAGAAGAGAAAAGACGGGCGCACACTGTATTTAAAAATGAAGTAGCAGCGTGTACTAGAGGAATTAATAATGTAACACCACTGGCAGGACACAAGCACGGCAGGCGCACCTTCAGTAATTCTGGCTCCCACGAGTCTAACGTCAGCGAACGCACTTTAGAGAAATGGACTCCCAAACTCCTGTGAAAGAAGCACAAAGAACAAAACGTGTCAAACGTTTGGCTACGTTTAAGATTTTAGCATGTTTTTCCTCCCACTTTTTCTTAAAATTGCTCAGGGTGGCAAACATCAAACGCTTTCACTTCCCACAGTCCCTCGAGGGTTTCTCTACAGTCAAAAGACTGGAGATTAGTTTAATACTCAGCTGAACTCTGAACTGTCTTCTGATTGAAACACCTAAGAAGGTGAAGCTAAATTTAGTTGGTTTTCCTGTACAACAAAATTTACATACTATTATATACTGTATAATGTGTATATATATATATATATATATATATATATATATATTTTTTTTTTTTTTTTTTAATA
>JAVCKU010000128.1:19513245-19526607 GCA_032273985.1 Hypsolebias coamazonicus | reverse complement strand
CAGCCCCCCCCCCCCCCCCCGTTTTCTCCTGGTTGTATTGTTTCCACCACTTCAGCCTTATCAGATCTGTGAGGTGAAACAAACATGGACATATGATAAAATGGAGTTCCTGAGGATGGAGTCGGGCCAAAAATATTGTTGTTCCTGCTCCCCTCCCTCCAAATAAAATCAATGCAAAGTGCCTGAGCAGCAGAATAAAACAGCAGCACAAGGTAAATCTCATGAGGGTGCAATGCATGCAAAGTGTAAATGAATTTAGTCCACTGGTTATTTTTGCACTTCAACACCTACTGAAGTCTTACCATATATTATGCTAGCTATCCTTAATGTTAATAAATTTTAACTTCCACGTTCTGCAATAGATTGAGTAATGCAAGTTAACTTAAAAAAACGTTAGCAAAACAGAATAATTTTCATGCTACATTTCAAGCTAGGCAAAATAAAAGAAAATGATGAAGACAAACTATAGCATTACACTACCAAAGTTTTCTTAAGATTACAAAAAATATCTGCATAAAAAGCTAAAACCCAACCAAAATTAATTCCCAGAGTCTAAAACCCTAACTCCCCTTCACAAACAGCACATGTATTTTTACATTTCTATCACAGACAGGGTGGGGGGGAGGGGTGGTTTTAAACCTGCAGTGTGAGGATATAAAACTGTAGAGAGCTGCAGATGATAAAAGAGTTGACGGGTTATGTAATGTACCACAGCTAAGGCCAGGAAAGAAAGAGATGAAAGCAAGTGACAACAGAAACCAAAGTCACTGGAATTACTACTTAATCTCTCTAGTCTAAATGCAGCCCAAAATTACATTTGAAGCAACTAAAGTTACAGAAACAAGTAATTATATATACCTAAAGGTCTTTTGTTAAATTTAATTAGAAATAAAATCAAAATTAGTCCCTGCAAAACAATCACAAATGCACCAGATCTGTTCATCCAAACAAAACAGCATTCAGGTAGTCAGGTACCTAATAAAAAAATACATCAACCCATTAATAAGTCAGCCAAGCACTGCATGAACTGCAAAAATAAAGCACAACACAACAAAAGCACAACTGTCTTAACATCATCCCAGACGTATAAAGCACAAAGAGCACCAAGTCTAATTTATGCTTTCTCTTCTTTTCAATACATGCACAAGAACTGCACTACTCACTTGCATGTTAGACCACTGGCAAGTTTCACTACAGCTGTATTGATGGAGAAGATCCAGTCCAAGAGCCACATGACATAAGGATGTAAACTACAGTTTCTGTTTTTTATAATAATAATTTTACCAAGATAAACTGTTTGAAGGTAAAGATCTTTCAAAATCTAAAGCATCTGCTCAGGTCTGCACTCTCCTCCTCTGTCTCTCTTAAATGTACCATGGCTGCTGTGTCCCTCCCACCACAGCAGCAACAAAAGTGCGAGTGACACAAGAAAAGTGGGAGGGGAAGGAGCCTGAGGAGAGTTAAAGCCAGATTATATCAGGAACTGGTTCTGGTGCAGGCAAGTTGTGATGTCAGCCTAATGTACCGGTAGTTGCTGTTTATATCAGCATTGGAGATCTGGGCTACACTCGTAGCTGTCCTTTTTCTAAACAGTGGACGTCACTACTGAGAAAACATCACAACAGGCAGAACTGCCACATGAGCAGGAAGTGCATCCCTCATACACAAACAAGATGATTTATAGGTTGTTTGCTGATTGGTGTTAGTTGATAAAAAGTCTAAATGTATTTTCAACCACATCACTATTTCAATTAAAACATTTTGTAGTGCAGTAAGAAGAAGTGGTCTGTGTTGTTAAGAGAAATTTTAAATTTATTAGCTTTAGCATGACTCAATACTTAGGACTTCTGAAGCTGTGACATACAGTAGGTATACTTCTGTCAAAAGGGCAATAGCAAATTGACAGTGTCAGGTTTCTCACTCTGCAACATAAATTGCAGTCTCTAGTTGCGCTGTATTATATGTCAAACTGGTTTGCTGTACCAAGACTCAATCAGTCCAGATTTAGAGGCAAAGCCTTCAGATAGACACCAGGCTCCTGCACTGTAAAACCAGCTCCCGGTTTGGGTGTGAGTTAACCCAATTCAAGATGGCCACCACAGCTAATCAATATCAGTCAAGACAAAAGTAGCTAAATCTCTGTCAATTTACTGATGATGAGCTAAATTTAATGTGGAAGTAGCTGTCTTTCACAACATAATATCAGGGTGCCCTCATCATAGAAAAATCTATTTAATGGTTTTAAATTCAATTTTTTTATTTATTTGTTCAATTTGTTAGGAAGGACATCCAGCATGAAAAGAATAGCCTTTGTGCAAGTTTGCTCGTTGTGATAATAATAATAATAATAAACTTTATTTATATAGCACCTTGCAACAATGCCTTTCACTGACCCAAGTGCTTTACAAGATAAATAAAAAATAAAAACAGAGCACAATAAATCTGTGCACATTAACAATACAGCCACAATAAAAGGAGGCAAATGAGATTAAAAAAAGCTAAATACTAAAATACTAACAGTTAAGCATCAAAGGCCCTTTTAAATAATTATGTTTTCAGTATGACTGTGAACAGAACCAGATCAGAGATGGCACGCAGCTCATGAGGAAGAGCATTCCAGGCTGTTGGGCCTGCAACAGAAAAAGGACTGGTCCCCCCATTGTTTGCTCCTTGAGCGAGGCACCTCCAGCAGATGTTGACCAGCAGATCGTACAACTCTGCTGGGCTGGTGGACTTTCAGAAGTTCTGAAATATAAGGCGGTGCAAGGCCGTTCAAAGCTTTAAAAGCAAACAGCAGCAGCTTGACCTGTATCCGAAACTGAACAGGGAGCCAGTGCAAAGATGAAAACAATGACCCTGGACAAGCTGAAAGAAGAAGAAATGTGCAGTATTTAAAATACTGTGAGAAAGAAACAGCCATATATTGTAAATCACTTCCACAGCCCCCTTTCATCAATAAAATCATTCATACACCTGAGACTAAATAATTTGTTTGATTACCATAAAATAATTATAAACCAAAACAACAAACAAACAAAACAAACAACAATAAACCTGCTCACTTAGCAAGTTAGATTCCATATTTTAAGCAGGAAGTGTACCTGAAGGCTTAACCAATCATATCCGCATATCACAAATGACTTAAAACACTATAAATTATTAGCAATATTCATGTCAAACAACACAGAATCACATTTACAAACGTTTCATTTAACAATAATAAAAAAAACTACTCATTTCTCATTTTGATTCTTTGGATTATACATCTCCTGTCATTGTGAAGGCAGCTATACTGATGTCCAACCTCCTGAAAAAACAAGATTCCATCAGAGATACCAGAATGTCTGAAGGAATTGGTCATGTCAGATACTGCAGTTTGATCAAAATGGGACCAAGTCACTGTGTTGCCCTTTATTGACTGTCTGGATCCACTCATCCTGTTCAAGGCTGCAAGAGGTCTGGAGCTATTTCCAAGTAGGACAGACTGCAAGTTCATCACCAGTTTAATGCAAACTTTCATTTTAGAATATCCAACTGAACAACCATGGATGTCTTTTAGATGTTGTAGCAGCCAGAGAGAATCCACACAAACATACAAACTTCACAGATATTTCCAGCACAGATTCGTACTCAAAGCTGAGCTGCTGTAAGGTGGCGACGTCAACCCGTTACCACTCAAAAGCTGCCATGGAGCTGAATGCTGCTTCTCAACTGAGTGGAGCCAAGACCAAAGATGACTTTGACTTTGACCACCTTCATAATTTCCTCAACAATATCATAGTTTATCTAAATGCTATTTTATTAACCTATTATTCTAGCAGAAGTGTGATTAGTTTCTTGCCTGAAGTTCCCAAGGCATTTTGTACTTGCAAGTAACTACATCATTTTTTTATTTTTTTTTAATTTTATTTATTTATATAATTTATTCATTTCACATAAAAAACAATGACAATTTTATATACAGAAGAAAAAAAAAAACATAAAATGAAAGGAAGCAGAAGAAGAAAACATTCTTATCATATCTGCTCCTTATGAAACAAACACTTCAAACAATCACTTCAAACATTTATTTGCTTATTGTACTACAAAAAGTATATACTGTAGACTCATCAAATTACCTAATAAGATTTATTAAATTAGAATCAACTTAAATATATCTCTTCAACAAAGTAGTTTAAATCATTTTCTTAAATATTAGTACTGATTTCGCTTTTTTTATATTGTCCTCCAGACCATTCCACATATAACTATGTAAAATTGACGATGCTGCAAATTTTTCTAAAATAGTTGGCAAAAAGAGCTCAAACGTTTTAGAAAATTCATATTTAAATAAAATATGGAAGCATTCCAGTTGGTCTTGGCTCCACTCGGACTAGTCATTCAATTCAGTGAGAATTCAACTCTGCTTCTCCAAACTGAGGTCCTTGAAAGAGCTATCTATAACAGGTAAGATATTAGTTGTTCATAATATTGCCTCAAAACCTCTCCTTCGTGGACCTGAACTAGCATTTTATATTTAGTGAGATGAAAGGTTTGCTCAACAGAAACCTGTCAGTCGTTCATTTTTTGGCTCAGTTTAAGTCAGCAGGGCAATCAGCAGTGTGTGAGGTGGAGGAGATAGAAGAATCAGTGTGTTGTGTTTCAGTTTGGGCCACAGATTTGCTTCAAAGGTTGCTCCGGCAACCATGAGCATCTGGAGTCAGCCTCTCTCCTTTCTCCAGGGGGAGTCCCAGCTTTTGCTAAACCCCACAAATTCACTCAATAAACAGCTTGATCATTGCGTAACATGTGGTAGGGAGCTAAGCAGCCCTGCGTTTGAAAAGCTCAAAAAGGATTATGGAGAGTACTCGTTCAGTCGTGCAGTTTGGAGCTCCACAGTCGCCGATCATCAGTCGGCCATGTTCGCTCCTCTAGTGGGGCCAGAAAGCTCGGAGGCTGTCAAGCCTCGGCTCAACAATTTTCAATTCCTCAATAATTTATTGATGGCAGGCAGTCAAATTGCATATTAATAATGCAGAAGGGCTCAGCACAGTGTTGATACAAAATACCCTGTGAGTTGGGCTCATTCATGCTCACAGACCTGCAGACGAATGTACTATGTTTAGTCCCACGTGGTGCTGGGCTGGCATCGCTGCATGAGTCTGCATCAGTGAGCTGTGCAACATTGGCTGATGCTGAAGATGCCTCTCATGTTATCATCTGTGACTCTGTCTTTGAAGATGTACTCAGGACGAAAAAAACAACAGAGGTGAGACATGGACAGGACAGAAGATACTGAATATTTATTCTACGATCAGTATTTCTAGGACCATATTTCAGTGTAAAACCTAAAAGAAAAAGTTTTAAGCATTTCATACCCCCTAACCCCCCAGCTCTGAGTTGATCGGTCAGCCATGTTTTGCGTTTGGTCATGAGCTGATCACGTATTTAGAACAAACAAAGTGACCAATGACGTAGTTCCATCTAGGTCAGCATCTTTTATTCAGAAGGCACGCGTACACGGTTACATGCCATCTAGCCCTGGGGGCCCTGTGGAGACCCACTCAGCCACCGAGAGAGATGGCCCACCATTTTGTTCTGTTTTGAAAATGATCTCCATGCGTGAGATTAGCTGAGGGGGGGCTGGAAGCTTTTAATTCCTCCCTCTTTGTCAAGCGTCTCAGTTTGTTTCGTGGCCGGCGTGTGTGAGCGTGTAAGCAGACGTGTGTTTGTGCATGAGAGTGGGGTTTCGTGGGAGTTTCTGCTCGTTGCAGGGCAGAGTGCATGTTCTGGATGAAGATGTGTGACTCTGCGTATGAAACTGTGGCGCTCGAGCACAACACTCGTTGCATTTCAATCTGTCTGCAGTGTTTGCAGCAAAGCCTCACCACCACAATCCCCAACACTCATGTAATAAATATAAGACACTTAGACTAGTGAGTGCACATAAACTTATACGCATGCACCATAACACGTAACCTCCGCATCAGTTTGAGGGTGTGCACATGGTGGGGGAACAAATCCTTGTATTAAATGTAAACAAGTTTGTTTGATTGCTTTATGATGCGACTGCACCAAAATGTGAAAAGCTGTCTCTCTCTCTCTCTTTCCGTCTCTCTCCTCCATCAGTTTCCCCCTCCACAGAATTACAGCAGCAACAAAGCCACAACAGACAGAGAGTGAGAGATAGAGGAAGAGAGGCTGGGGAATGTGGTTGCCATAGTAACCATCTGGTGGGTCTGAACTGCTTCTCCCTGGCATTCGCTTCATCACGTCGAGCTCCTGTTTCTGTCCTCTCCTCCAACCCCTCCACACTCCTCACTTCAGTTCATCCCTCTCCTCTCGTCTCGTTCTCTCCATCTCTCCTTATCGCCTCATCTTCCAGCATCTTCTCGTGCCGTGCGCTCTCTCTTTCCCTCTCCCTGCCTGCATCTCCTCCGTTCTCCAGCATAATCTAAATGCAGAGTGGTCCTTCCATCTCTGTCCTTTTTGGCTGTTTGTCCATTTTTATCGCCCGGCCCTGACAGAACCATCTGTTAAAGCTCGTCAAGCAGGCAGGCTGTTTGAGGCGACGAGGAGAAACCTGGACTGGTCTCTGAGAAGAAACTGGAAGATTGACGTCATCTAATTTATTTATTTATTTATTTTTGCTGTCACACCCCAGGCAGGGTTGTTTTTTTTTATCAAATAGTCAATCACAACACACACCCACCCACCTACAAATTCAGAAATGAACAGAACATTCTGGTGTGGTGCCTTTATTTTTCCAAGCAGGACTTCATTTTCTTCCTTATCAGCCGTCGTCCTTGCAAAATCCCAGCAGTCTCAATCAGCGAGAGAATACCTGATCCCAATGCTAAACGAGCCTGCACGCCACACAGGTTCATGCACACACAGGTTAGCACACACACACGCACACACATAAATAGACAAAGAAACGTAATAAGAGCATGCAAAACCGCAGAGGTGCACACATGCAGTGGAGTGAAATGCAAATGTTCGCCTCAGCCATTTGCATTTTCGATACACAGAATGTTTCTGCATCATATAACGCCCGCTGAGTCGCACTGACACACAGTGGAGGTGATTTTTCCCAGCGAACGCTTCTGATTTTACAATTGGCTTTTCCCTGCTAGAAACAAAGGTCATGTTTGGGAGTGCATCAGGATGGAGCTGATGTGTGGATTTTGTGTGTGTGAGGGTGCAGTGTGGTGGTTTCCCCTTCATTTTTCATGTCAGTGACCTATGAATGCTCTCCTCCCTCCATCCTTCCAGCTTGAACGTCTCTGTCTCTTCCCGTCCTTCACGATGCTCGTCTTCCTCCCTCTTTCGACATCTTCGTTTCACCTGTCGGCGCTTATGTAACCTAACAGCCATCCGGCTCTTGACTTTCATCTGCCCCTTTTCACTGCACCGTGGTGATTACCTTCTCATGAGTGCTCACTTCAGAGCCCATTTACCACAGTATCACCCAAACAGAAACAGAGTCATTTAAACTTCCCGCAGAGTAAATGGTGATAATGAAGGATCTTTTTATTGTAATGTGTAATTTCAGGCTGAACTTGAATTTGAAGGGGAGCAACATCTAATGCACCACTATGATAACGTTATTAATTCTCGGCCTTTAAGTGCGTTGAACACACTTCAGGGAAAGAAAAGTCTATTCAGATGATCTACTGTTTGAAGTAAGGTGAGAACAACATGGCTGCTGATTGGAGGGCAGATTAACTCTGATGAACTTTGCTATGATTTTTGTTTTCATTTCTCAAGATAATAATTGTACATTTGAACTTTGAATTTGTGTGAGAGGGCTTCCCCAAGACGTGACTAATGACAACAAGCGCTTTCGTAAAGTGCCCCTCACTAGTCTTCCAGTAGGAAGTAACAAGTTTTTCTTATCTTTGTTCAAGGAAATGACAAGTATACAACAATCAAATGAATGGAGTATACAGAAGAACACAACACTTATATGAACAAACAATTAGACAAAGATTTACAGATAGAAATTGTCCTAAGGGCCTTTTTGTTGGTAGAGTCTGTTATTACAGTAATTTTACATGTAGTTCCACATCCTTATGGCGTTTTGTTAATAAATTTACATTTATGAATGTAAAATTTTGCCAAAAAAATTAGCAAATTTTCTCCAGTTAGTCTTCTGTCAGGGCCGGGCGATAAAAAAGCATCCTTTCTGGGGAATCTAGAAAAACAAAAAAAAAAATTTCCCCCAACATAAGTAAGAATCTCTTAAAATATGGTTATTACTAAACCTGCTAAACTCCTTCCAAAGCCTGCATGTGAAAGGGCAGTGCCAAAAAAGATGTGTCACAGTTTCTGGAAGGTCACCACAAAAAACTGCCATTAATATTTATGTCTCTTTTAGCGAGGTAAAAATTATGAAGAATTTTGAATGACACTTCCTTCACCTTATTTACAATTAAATATTTATGGGGGGGTCATCCAGACTGTCTTCCAGCTGATGTCAGGGATATAACGGCTCCAATAAGATGTTATATATGGAGGAGAAGCGATGTCTTCTTGGAACAACCTGCGTATTCTCTTATTGATGTCACCACGCTCCTGTGACAAGCAGGTGTTCCCCACTGATGACTCAGCTGGACCAGGGACAGTAACTGGAGCAGATGGAGAACTGTCTGTGTTTTTAAAGGTAGCCAGTTCCAGTAGTCCATTCAGAAGTTTCCACTTCTGACCATCACCTTGAATTATGTGTTGGAGCTTGAGAGAGTGTTTTTAACTTGAAGTTACTGTATTTGAGTCAGGCTCTGCATGTAGGTGATTGGACATTTTATTTTATTTTATTTTTTATTTTATTTTTATTTATTCAGGCACCGAGGTCACAGATCTCTTCTGCAAGGGAGGCCATGGCCTGAAGGCAGCCAAACATGCAGGTTTTTATATTGTGGATGGAAACCGGAGCACCCGGCAAAACCCCACACAAACATGAGAAGAACATGCAAAGTTCACACAGAAGGACCCCAGGTCCAACCGGGGATTGAACCCAGGACCTTCTTGCTGTGAGGAAACAGTGCTAGTAACCACTGAGCAGCTGCAAACTTTTACTGTGACAGCCATCGAGGACAGTTTTTTGTTCCTAAATCACAGCAATCAGAACTTTTGCATTGCTCTTTACCTTTTCATACAGTCTGTGGACTTGAAGATTTATTTAAGAAACACATGAACATGCATCTTTTAGACTGACATCTATGTAGCAGCCTTATTTGTCTGCTTTTTTCTGATTGTATGTTAGATTATAGTTGTGTAGATGCCTGTAAAGCATTCCTGCTATTTTTTCCCTGCTAAGTTTAACTTTAATCTATTTTTTCATCTTCTTTTTTGGTATACTGTATTTATTCAAATTTTAGCCTTTTTTTTTTTTGTTGTTGCTACAAACGCTTGCTAACTTTCACTTTTTGTATTTCTATTAATTTCAGCATTTTATGCTCCTTTCAGCCTCTTTCTGCTAATTTCAGGTTTCTTTAAAAGCTTTCTCTGCAACTTTTTGCTCATTTTAATGTTTACTCTGCTCATTTCAGTTTCTTTTATTGCTAATTTCAGATTTTTGTAATCTTTGCAACCTCTCTGCCTATAGTTCAGCTTATTCCGCTACATTTCTGCTGTTTTTCTACTGCTTTCTGTTTTTACTTTCTGCTTTCAGAAAATGTCAGCTGTTCAAATTCAACCCGCATGAAAACTTCAGCGATGAAACTTTTTCAGCCTGGTTTCAGCTTCTTAAGAGCGTTCAGCAAAAATCAGTCAGCAATGAACATTCACGCTACATTTTCACAGGAAATGCAATTTTTTTTTTCTTGTTTGTTTTTTTATCACAGTGTTTCATTTTTATGTATTTCATGTTATCTCGGTGTAAAGCACATTGTGATATTCATCCATTTTTCTTACCTGCATTTCCTTTCTAGTGCCCACCTCAAGCACTGAGAGACGGGGGACACACCCTCCAGTCAATCACGGGGACAAACGAGACAAACATTCACTCTCTCACTCACACCTAGGGACAATTCAAAGTTAGCGGTGAACCTAACGTGCATGCTTTTGGTCTGCTGGAGGAAACCGGGCAGAACCTGCAAACCCCACACAGAAAAGGCCAGGAGGCAAACTGTGAGGAGACAACTCTAACACCGTACCGTTGTGTCGCCTCACTGAGCACATCACTGTTTATATGTTCATACTCTGCAGTATGTTCTCTATGGAAACAGAAACCCAAGGAAGTGTTTGTGTCACCTGTAAAGTCAGTATTTACCAACACCTTCAGTGAAAATCCCAGCATAAGACTCAGGATATGTTTGTCCAAGTGTCAGAATGTATAATCCTGTGAATGATTCTTAGTCACTTTCTGATGTCTGCCTTCTGTGTTCAGTGCTTCCATCCGTTTATCCCCACACTAAATGTGGTGAACTGTCAGTTTGTGTCTTTTGTAGGCATCTGTTGTATAGATTTGCAGGTTTTGTTTTGCCAGAGAAATGCTCTTTTTTAATGATATTCTATACCAGGGGTCTGCAACCTACGGCTCTGGAGCCACATGTGGCTCTTTGGTCCCTCTGCAGCGGTTCTTTCAAGCTTTGAGCAAACTTGGCATCAAACTGAATGTGATTGGTTAAAAGGGATTAGTTCAAACAGTTTTCCCGTCATTTCTTTTGCAAATACAGTATATGAAAACTGGAGCGAGTAAGGAGTAAAACATGCTCACTTTAACTTGATGCTTTATTTTTTTTATATGAAGTCTGCATAGTTTATAGATTTTTTTTATTTAAAAATGGTAAAAACTGATTTTTCCCCACCCACTTCTTTACAGGAATCTGGTGGTTTTGATTTTATTTTATAAATGTAAAAAAATCATTAGATATTTTTTGCTTTATGCCACCCCTACTGGCTACAAAAGTCCCCTCCAGCAAACCTAAAGTGGCTCACAGGCCACCAGTAGATCACCACAGTTGAATCAGGTTGTTGTGGCTCTGCACACGTTTACTGTAGTGAACAAAGGCGTAAAAATTACTCTTTTGACTGTGAAGGTTGCAGACCCCTGATCTAGATCTTATTCAGATTAGATCCACTTCAAGAGCGACATGGCTAAGAATGGCAACAGCACACAGACATTATAATCCAGTCATTTCTCTCATTATATTAAACACTAAGGTCCAACAAAATGTTTTTTTAACAAACTGAAAGTTTTTATTCTTAAATGATCAGAACAAAAACCTGATTTTTGCTGTATGCATGCATGGTTCAAAAGAAACCAAATCCTGTTTGATTGACAGTTTTGGTGGATGTTAACCCTGGCACCAGCAGATTTCTTTCATGTCTGAGCTCAGCATGCGCTCCGGTCAGCTCACTACATGACAGCTGGCGCGCTACTTTCTTTTACCGTCTGGATCAGAGTCCCTGCATGAGTTTTACAAGTTGTCATGTGTGTCATGATTTTTCAATCTTATTGATTTACCAAGGTTTTAGAGGAGGAGAGAGGGGTCTTAAATCTAGCTGAGTGGCTGCACACTGGTGGACATAAATATATGAAATTTCACTTCAATAAATCAGCTCTGTTTTTTTTCTGTGCCAACAGGGTGAAGAAGCATCATTCAACAGATAAATTTATATTTAAAGTGTATTTTGTTAATAATAAATTACAGAGATTTTGTTTGAACATTTTGGAAGATGAGAATTAGTTCTCACTCGTCAACAAATTAGAAGCTATTCACAACAGATTTAACCTGACCTGTCTAACTGTAAGATAGTAGCTGGAGTATGTTCTCAGAACACGTCAACCCATTTCATATTCACTGACATCTTCTTCCTTGTTCGTCTGTCAGAAGAGCAGTTATCGGTTCCTTTGACACGCCATGATTCCCTCATCTAACACCAACCTACGCGCTGACTTTGACACGCTCTTTAAAGGCTCTGAGTGCTGCGTTTTCATCGCCAGCATCCCAGTTTGTCAGAGAACTTCAACAAATAATTCAATTATTCAAAAAAGGAATTAATAAAGAATGAAAAAGTTGTTTTGTGAAGCATGTTTCTTGTTCTTCTTGGGGAATTAAACTGCAGTAGAGCTTTAGTAGATTAGTGTTTATGTCATTTATAACTGAAACAAATAAAACACTCACTTCAGAGCATGAAAATAAACAAAAAAAAAGTACTTTAACCATCAAGTGATACCATTTGAAACTGTCATCCAGATGTAAGCGCACACTCAGCAGAATTCAACAAAAAGCTAGCTTGTGACTGAGCTTCATCGGGCTGGCCACAGTCTGTGGACGTAAACAAATATGGCTGAACCGGGCAATATTTAAAATCTCAAAGAAGACATTCTTGTAGAAATATAGGAGTGAATCTAATGCTACAGAGAAAGAACAACTGGTACAGCTGTCAAACACAAACATCAGGGATCGAGCAGGGCTGTGAAGCACCGTAAAGACTGAGCTCGGCATTCAAACATACAAATATTTTGTAAAATTTCTAAAATGACAAGTTTGACTTTTCAACTTTTTTTTTCAAATCCAGTCTAATGCTCGTAAAGTTTATAAATTGAGTCCTTATTTATCTCCAATCTATGATGTGCTTGTAGGCTACTTGTGAGTTGTCTACATGACTAGATTAGGCCAGACGAGGGTTGACTCAGGGCTATAGTCTTAACGTATGTGGGGTTTTATGCACACCACCTATACAGCTTGAACTGCTGTAGTGTTGTACATCAACTTCTGCCTTGACTTAACAAAGCTGTGTAAATGCTTTAAAGCCATGCCTGCCACTGGCATTAATGACCCAACATTTGAAACTGTATTGGCATACTTTGTACTTTATTCAACTGATCTGAGCTGAATACAACTCACATTACTTTTGTGTTCACATATTGTAATCTACTGATAAGACGTAAATTATTGTCCCCTGTTGCGGAGTGAAAAGGGTGAATTAGAAATACCCTTCATCCTTCCATGCATGTTGTGAGCAAGAAAATAAGTGTGGTACCGACTTCCATTTTGGTGTGTGGCTACATCCAGGTCAAATCCAAGATGGCCTCTACCATATATGTATACTGTACATATTTATAAATCTTGTGAGCTGGATAGTTTGAAAAATAAGCAATGGGCCATGGCGTTGTTTTTTTCGATGTGACTGTATCTAGGAGTAAGAAAGATTTCTTTTGAAAATCAAATTGCTGCATCAAAATCCAAGATTGCAGTAGTGCCTTGTTTATCGCGGGGTATCTGTACCCTGAAGCCCCGCAAAAAGTGAAAAACTGCCAAGTAGGAATAGTAGTACAAGTAAGTATTAGTTTATATATATATGTATGTATGTATGTATGTATGTATGTATGTATGTATGTATGTATGTATGTATGTATGTATGTATGTATGT
>JAVCKU010000128.1:19492017-19502935 GCA_032273985.1 Hypsolebias coamazonicus | reverse complement strand
ATCTGTACATGAGGTTACGCAACACCGCTTGGCAGGTAGGCACACCTGCATCTGCAAACATTTTGCTCGCACTGCTCCAACGAGGTACCCCGAGGTATACCGAGGTATATTGTTTTTTAGTCAGAAAAATGTTCCATTTAGTTACATGGAAGGACTTAAAATCTGTACTACAGCCAGCTGACTGTGGTGGGGGGTGGGGGGGGTGGGGTGCCTGCATCCTGTGTGGCTTCAACTTATGGATTCCAGTCTTGTGTCTTTTTTTTTTTAATATATCTTTGATAACAACACCACAGTTTTGCTTCCCTTTTAACTGGTTTAGTATTTTCAGTTGTGAGCAATACATTTTATGTTACAAGGGCAGAATCAACATAATTACCATACTTTTTGGCGTATAGGTCACACCTTTGGCAGGAATTAGCATGCCCTGCGACTTATACACTGAAGCGACTAATTTATGTTTCCCCCCCTCATATTTATACTTATAACCCAAATTTTGGCTTAGATCTGATGGTTTCATTTATTCTGACATGAAAATATTGAACACAACATTTTCAGTCGCTAGAGGGCCCTGGAGTAGTATGGGAAGCCAAGTGTCTCATCAATAGGTAAAAGTGGCTGTTAATGAGACAGTTGGCTTGCCATACCAAGCCTCCTTCATCTCACTCCTGAACTCCCGGAGAAAACAGCAAGTCAGCTGCATTTTGCTGCGCCACCCAGGTGAAATACAGCTGATATAACCTATAAAGTGCATTTATTAAGGAAAAGTTCAACTGAGACACACCTTTACTATAATGTCGAGCAAAAAAAAAAAAATTTGTTTTTAGGTGTTATCTTGTTAAATTTTTAAGAGATGCACAGCAAGTCTTCCCTCTGCGCTCTCCTGCCACCGCGAATCGGCATTTGAAATGCAGCTGATTTGACCGTCAAAGTGCATTTATTAAGAAAAAGTGAGACAGAGACACATCTTTGCTGTAATTTTGAGCAAATTGCTTGTAAGTGTTAATCTTGTTACATTCTTGTTAAAGTCCTCCCGTGCAGGCTCCCGCAGCCAATCGATTTTTGGCACACCACGTTTTCGGGTGGTCAGCGGTGACGCACAATAGATGCAACTTATGTTTTTCCACTTTATTAGACATATTTGGACTGATGCTACTTGTACAGCAGTGCAATGTGTACGACAGAAAGTATAAGAGTTGACCATCCACTCAGCTGATCTACCCCAAAAGTTTCGTCCACAAATCATAGGAATGTTATTGGCTCGTTTTTACTACAGTTAAAGTGAAATCAGGTTCAAGCATCACTCTTTGGTGCCATCCTTTTGCCTAAAAATGGTCATTTACTGCCCATAAAACAAAACAGTGATGACAACCATCCACAAACCAACTGGTATTATCACAAGTTTTATATCAGCTTTATAAATAACTTGAAGATCAACACTTCACTCTGCAATCACTACTCAGGACATCTTAGAACACCAGCATTAAACAAAGTGATCCACAGTGGCCATAGCACACTCACAATGGTTGAAGGCAGCTTTAATTCTGTCAACAAGTCGATAAACAAGATCTGTCTCCCACATATAAACGAACCAATAAAGTGCAGATGTCACCAGTGACTGCAATGGATTACCTCACTCAGGAGTTTTTTCATGGAGTTATTCTCTCCCAGCAGGTAGTAGATCTCATCCTGGCTGTACACGGACGCCTGGCTCTTACTGGGGCTGCTGAAGTACTTGGCCATCTGACTTTGGTTGTTCTGGTCTTCTTCAAACTGCCTCCACTGGGTCAGCTGCACAAGGACAATTTGGATGTTGTTAAGAATATATTGTCTGCGAGTTGCACAGGTTTTAGGCAATGTGCTGTATGAAATGCTGATTGTAAATGATTATAAGAAAATTTGAGCCGTCATTTAGAGAAAGTTGAATTGGGGCACACAACTCTTTCATTACTTCAATATTTCCTTTCCCTTTCCAGGAGATGCATTCCTTTTTATTAAGATAAACCCTTGAAAGACTCTTGAAGAGTCATAAAGCTGTTTGCAGAGGTTTATGACAAAACGATTCCTGGACAGCTTCCGTGTGAGTCATGCTTTGCTGACACGCACCAGAACTGGAGCTGTTCGCGCCGCGGTCACCTTTAAAATTTATTCATCTTACTCCAACAGTAAAAAGAAAAATAAACTTGTATGCTCACACAACAACGGTAATCCTTCTGTTCCTTCTTCCTACAGTTTCTGTTTGTTGTTTCGTTTTCAGATGAGAGCTCTAACAAAACTATGGTTCCTTTTAAATACTGAACGGTTTATCATCCCAAATACAAAGAAGCCAGAAACAGTTGAAGGGTGGAAAAGCAATCTTGATTATTCACTTGAAGTGATAAAAAAAACCACAACCCCCCCACAATCCATCATACGCCTTCTGCTTTGGCTTTGCCACCACCATCTTTCTTCTACGTCCCGTCTCTTCCTGTCTCCTCTCTTCAGTCCTCTCACTGTCATATTTCTTCTTGGCTAACCTTTCTCTGTGAATGGCTTCCTGCATGCCACTATTCCACCACCAGGTTTCCTTATCATCCATTCTCTGTTCAGAAGACACACCAAGTACCTTCCTACCTGTCTCTCAACGGTAATTACTGTTGCTTTAGTCACTTGGAAGCTCATGCTTTCCACTGAGAACTTTCCTCTCTGAACTCCTCACAACATTCTTCCTTCCTCCCACCATTTAGTCTTAATTTCTAATTTTACTCTTCTTTTTCTCTTCTTCCCAACAACAGTCATAACCATCTACTGCTGTCTGGTCACAATCTCCCCTGCCACAAACGTGCAGTTCCCAATCTCCCCCAGGTTTCCTCTTCTACACAGAATGTAGTTTGTGTACTCCTCCCTCCACTCTCATAAGTCACACTATGTTCCTCCCTCTTTTGGACACAGGTGTTGACTACAGCCATTTCCACCCTCTTGTCAAAATCCACCCACATATGGCCTTTATGGTTTTTTTTTCTTGACATCAAACCTGCTCATCACTTCCTCATCCCCTCAGTTCCTTCAACAACATGTCCATTCAAGTTTGCTCCATTCATCACTCTCTCCTCGATTTGAATACTATCTATCACCTCATCCTGATCTTTCCAAAATGTATCTTTCTCCTCCACATCACATCCAACCTGAGGAGGATAACAACTGACAACATTCAACATCAGACCTTCTATGCCATTGCTTACCTTCAGACACATCACTATATAATCTCTACTTCATTTCTTGCAAACTGTTTTTCAGGATCAATCCTACTCCATTTCTCTTTTTGTCCACTCCATAGTAAACCAGTTTGAACCCTGCTCCAATGCTGTGAGCTTCAGAGCCCTTCCACTTGGTCTCTTGGACACAGAAAACATCTACCTTCCTTCTCTGCATCATGTCAGCCAGCTCTCTACCTTTACCTGTCATTGTCCCCACATTTAGAGTTGCAATCCTCAGTCCTACATTCTTGACTTTTCTCTTCTCCCTCTGTCTCCTGACACGTTTCCCTCCTCGTGGTCTTCCACTAACAGTAGCACAATTACTGCAGACACCCTGTTTGTCAACAGCACCGGTGGAGGTCATCGTCAACCCAGGTCTCGACCAGTTCGGTATGGTGTTGTTTAGATGAACTTGCATGTTAGTTTTGGCACTGCAACTTTGTAGTTTGTTTTAAATAAAATTGTTAACCACAAATAGGATCAATTCAGTTAATTTATTATAGTAAATGACACGAAGGAGACATTCGACAAACACTCATTGTGCTCGTGTTTGGCTCAGCTGAGTTCTGCTTTGCTTATTTTGGTTCTGGTCAAAGCTTACCGGCACCTCTGAGCGGGACACAGACATTTCACCTGTGACTTGTGATGCGTTTAAGGAACAACTGGTTTGTGCAGCCATTTTATTTGAACTGGTTCTCAATTAACCTACCTGGAACAGAGACATGTCGACCATTCAGGGAACATAAAAAACAGCCAACATTTTTTTAAATTTGAAAAGTGTAAATATTTGTCAAGTAAGAGATGGCAGAATAATATTTGTGTTGAATAAGGAGGTATAATGTGTAATTTTTGTTTTTAATATTGTTTCACATTAGAATATCACTACTTTAATTGAAAAGAAATAAATGAAATGTAATTTCTTTGACACACTTTTGCTTCGTACTTATGATTCAATGGAGCAAAATAAACAACTTTAAAAGTTAACAGATCATTGTAACACTTGGTTTATGTCCGGCCCCTGAGCTGTTGGCTTTCAGTAATTGTGGCCCACTGAACAATATCAAGAGCCCTGCTTTAGGTGGATCTTTCCACAAATTCAACTGCAAGACCAAGGTGTGTATTTGTATATGCAGTACATGTTTTGACTTTGACAGTGGACAGAATACACCTGGACTGACCTCGCTATCTGTTCATCTGTCAAAAACATTACCACTACTGGGATTCTTTGTCCCAAGCTGTTTTCCGCGATTCATGTTCCTGTCACGTAAAACATGTGAAAAGAATAAGTCTAGATCTAAAACTGAGCTGTGAGAGACCCCAAAGGTGATGTGCCCTGAAAAAGATAAAGCACTGTCTATTGTTGTACAGCGAGTGAGACAAAACTTTCTCATAGCAAACTAAGATTACAGTCTTTCACTGTCATCACAAAGGCAGATGAACCAAACCTAGATTTTCTGTCTTTAGATGACAGACAAAATACAATTTATTTCAAGATTAGGTAAATGACATAGGCAAAAGCTTGTTTGAATGCTTTCTATTCATATAAGGATTTTGTTTTTTCATATAACGATGGTGCTAGTTTATTGGCTGTAACATTATATAATTATTCACCTGATTGGCCATTATATTTAGGCACTTCAATGCTTCAAACAAATACTGTATTCCTATTTGATATGGTTTTCTTAGTGAACACATGAAGAGCTCAAAGTGGAGGCTTTGTTTCCCCTAAAAGGGGGCAAGGATTTTGTGGAAAGTACCAGGATGTTGTCCCAATATATACAAAAATGCAAGTGTGTTCTAAATGCACAGATGTGTACTTGCTATGTTTATTTTTTGTCCCCTGTCACGGAGCATAAAGGGAAACTTGAAATACCCTCAGCCCATCGGTTCATCCATCTGACCACCTTGTGAGCCAGATTATAACTTGAAAAATAAATGCGTTACCAGCTTCCATTTTTGGTGTGTGGCTGCATCTAGGAGTAAAAAAAAAAGGTCTGTTGGGTTGCCAAGTCAAAGTCCAAGATGGCTGCCTCCATTTATAACTGGTCTCACACTGAGCAAGGAGACGTCTAAACGTCTTTTTTGCCCATCTAATGTTGGTCCATCGCAGGTGCAGACTGTGACGCCAGATGACGCCTTTTTCCGACGTGCACTGGACGGTCAATATAGATGTCTTTTCTACATCAAAATTTAACTTATTTTATTCATTTCAGATAATAATTATAACAATATTCAGTGCTTTATGTTGCCATAATTTTATATTCCCATACAATGGCGAACCCATCCACTCCCAGGGGGATGTCAGAATGACTGGGGTTCAATCCAAGGACCTTTGGGTTTGGAGTCGGCTGATATACCGCTACCCCATCTCTATGGCAAACAGAGTCAAAGAAACCATGTATTTGACCATCTGTCGTGCAACAGGAAACTAGTTCATCACCCACTAGAAACAGATGGACTAAGGTTTACAAATAAATCGTCACTCCTTAAATTTCACTAGAAACAGTTGGACTAGACTCCTTAAATTTTTCCTTTATCCTCTTTACTGGATTAACAGAAGTAGCCCCAAGAGAAACGCAGAAAATAGCAACAGTTGGTTTATGAACAAAGCCGTGCAAATTTATAATCATAAAAGAGTAACTGTGCACGTTACTCTTTTATGATTGTAAATTATGATTGAAATTTTATGATTATAAAAATTATGATTCACTTAAGGCACACCTGCACCTGTCTTGGATGTCTATATGACCTCCAAGTCCGACGTTCAAACATTCGTACAAGTGGGATAGACGTCCAGAGTGGACCATGTTTGCACGCCGTGGAGACATGCAGAATTGATCTTGACCGACGGACTCAATATAGACGTGATCTGCACATCCATTCGACGTCTCCCCATCATTAGAGGAAGCTATGCTTTCTTTTTTTATATTGATTAAAAGTATAGTTTTCCCAAACGATGGTGGTGGCTGGTGGGGAGACAGAACATTAATCTATGGTGGCCATGGCCAAGGCCACCTTTGACCACCCCCTGGCCTCATCATTGCACCTGGTGGTGGAAAAAATGCTCCCTCCCTGGCTAGGATTTGCCACCATGTGGAAAAAAAAAAAAACAATAATAATAATAATAACTCTGTTCTTCTTCAGTGCAACTCCTACCCACTTGAATATACATATTGTACTGAAAATATTAAGGTTTACTGTACTTGTACTCATTTATTTTCAGTCCAGATGAACACTCGTATCAAAAACTAAGAAATGTTGCTACAAATCTGTCACTGATGGGGACATCATCATACCACTCATTTTTAAAGGTATAGGAGGACAATAGCATTCTTGCCTGCATTTGTGTTTATAACCAACTGCCAACTGACTTTACAAACACCAACTTTTAGGTGTGATAGATTCCTCATGCAAATGTTGGAACATCAGGTTTTAAGTTGTTTGCAAGTCAGTCTGGATGTTAGATTTCAAATTCTCCATACTTTCCACATCCTTCCCATTTCATTTCTATCACTAAGCCTGTTTAGCAGCGTTCCGATAACATTAAGTTTCCTGCTCTCGTCCTGTAATTCATTTAACCTTTATTTATACAGGTTAATCCCATTGAGCCTCGGGGACTCATTTACAAGAGAGATTTGAATTTTAACAAAGAGTGATGACAACAATGGACAACAACAACAATAAACAATCATAAAGGATGCATACAATTTTTTTAACAAGTGAAAATAAAATGGTAATTAAAAGGATCATTCAAAGGAAAAGTAGCAACAGAAAAAAAAAAGTGCTAAATTTTAAGGTGGTGCAGAACACTAAAAACATGAACATATACAGTAATGGCTTGTTCCAGTAGCCCATTTCTCATCCCAATGTCCTAGCTCGCCCAACATCTGATGAGGATCTTGTTAATCCAAGTGACATCTGAGCTGGCAGGACATCCTTTCTGTCCCTTGCTTATTCTGCAGTAAAGTTGCTAGGAGGATGGCTGCATTGGGGTGGGAACGCTTGGTCTTCTATTTAAAAGTCATGCAACAATACCACAAAACCACCATGTGCATGTGTATGGATTTCTTTGCACAGCCATCCCATACTACATGGTTTCATCAAGTTAATTGTATAAATAATTTAAACAAAGAATAAAGCAAAAATACATTTGCTTCCACCTCCTCTATAATGGTGTTCACACAAGTCTGTGAGAGCCTCAGGAGATCCTTGTTGGCTTCTAAGCCTGACAGCATGACTATGAACTGCTTCAGGAAAACTGAGCAAAGATCCAGAAAGATACGTAATTGTCTAGTGAGAACAAAACTGACATGACTTGCTTTGTCATATTGATTGTCAAGTAAGTTCTGAACTTTTCTACAGTAAAAAAAAAAACCAAAAACAAACAAAACAACTCCGAGCCCACGGTGGTCTATTAGAGTTGTATGATTAAATATATCAAACGTTGGCTGAGGCCCTAGGAGAGAGCATGAAATATGTTCAGCATTTGCTGTTTAGCAGAGGTCACACAGGGCCCAGAATAGTCCTGCTTTAAAAAAGGAGCAGACTTTCATTCAGAGCAAGTCAGTTTTAAATGTTGGGGAGGATGTGCGATGGTGGAATGAGCCGACTACCACCGCTGAAAAGGATTTATTTTTTGTCATTGTTTTACCTCTCCAAAGTTAGCTGTTGAAATTAATTAATTAATTTATTTATTAATTTATTAACCTTTATTTAACCAGGCAAATCCCATTGAGATCACAGATCTCTTCTGCAAGGGAGGCCTGGACCTGAAGGCAGACTAATGTGCAGGTTTTTGGTCTGTGGGAGGAAACCAGAGTACCCAGAGAAAACCCACGCAAGCACGAGAAGAGCATGCAAACTCCACACAGAAAGACCCCAGGTCCAACTGGAGATTGTGAGGCAATAGTGATAACCACTGAGCCATCATGCTAACAAAATAAAACAGGAACTGCTACTCTACTGTTGCCTCGCTTGGTTAGTTCATGTTTTTATGACAGCCAACACTAAACAGGACCCTCAACTGTGTTTCAACAGCACCGCTCTGATGTGTTGAAGCCTGTCATCACTGCATGCAGAAAGATCTGCTGCACATGTTGCTTTACTTGACAATCTCGGCAGCAAATTCCTCCTAATTAAAACACTGAAAAGCCTGCAGCTTTTTAAAAAAAAAAATCTGTGCATCATTAGAAAAAAGGGTCTTTGTGTCTTCTCTCTGTTTGGCATAATGCAGCGCCACAGGATGTGAAAACAGTGGTGATGTTGTCATTGTTGATGTGTCTCTTTTCTTGCAGAATTGTATTGTTATTGCACTTGCATGGACTATCTCTGCAGCAAAATGACTCACAGGCTGCAGGAGGAAGGAAGGGAGCTGTGCGTGTGCTTTGCATGCTCAAAGTCCAGATCATCTGACTGATCATCATAAAAGCAACCACTTCTTGACTTTGTAATAGACACATTTTCCTTTTGTTTCCAAGAATAAATAAATAAAATAGCAGATGCTGACCTGTCTTTTATTGTAAGTTTTCTAAAATGTCAATGTTTTCTTTCTAATTGAGAAATTGACTTAAGGTACAGAAAACGACTGCACTCGTGGACTGTTGTAAGATCCAGAAGCACACAGCAAAAAACCAGGAGCATGTTCATTATGGCAGGAGACTGACACCGTAACAGTGGCTGAAGCTCTGCGGCCTCTCCTCCAGCTAAAACTGCTAATTCATTTATTTTCGGAAGCAGCGGGGTCGGTTCCATCAAGATTTGTCTTCAAATTTCATATTAAAAATAAAAAGAGAAAAGTTTTTAATTTCATTGTTCAGTATGCAGCAGCAAGACCCAAACACTGTTTCACTCATTGAGAGAGGAAGGGAGAGGGAAAAAAGCAACACAGTTCACATTCAAGTCTCCACTATCAAACCCTTGTCTGTCTTCTGACCCCTCCTGACTTGTCGAAAGGCCTTATGTTGTTGCCATGGCAACGTGGGCCACCGTACTGAGCAGGTTCATCTATACTGTATCAGTGCGCTCTGTTTCATCATCCAGGATTATCCCTGCTGAAATGTCTCAAAGGCCTCCTGTGTGTGTGTATGGGGGGGGGGGGGGGGGGGGGCAGTGGTTGCATGGTTTTGTTGTGCAGTTGTGTGGTGCATTCACATCTGAGGGGAAACAACGTGGAGGCATTTGACACACAAGTGTGTCTGTGTGAGTCATCGGCCATCTCTGAATCTGTGTCAGCAACGATGAGAACTCATTATCAGGCCGTCAACGATGATGGCGATGATGATTATGATGCGCCATCTGTCAAGTCACAATCATCCACGCAACGTGACGAGAAACTCTCCTGACCTCCTCTTGTCCAACATGCGCAGGACGTTGAATGAACGATGCTTCACCCAGCAGAATGGAGAGACGGTTTTGTGTGGCATCCTGCTGTCTGGTACCTTCCGAGCCAAGACTGTGGTGACACTAAGGCGGCAAAAAGAACTGTTCTGGACAGAACATACTAGAAAAGACAACAACATCATATATATAAATAAATACATAAATAAATAAACACAAATAAATAAATACATAGATAAATAAAAAAAATTAAATATACTGTTATGTAACATATAGTGTATCTTTTTTGACTAGTTGGTTTTCCTAAAAAAAAATAAAAAAAAAATAAAAAAAAAAGCGGTGTTATGTTTTTTTTGTCAAGGCCATTTTATAATAGAAATACAGTATGTGTGAGGAAGCCATATTGGATCTTCTTCTTTTTTCGGCTGCTCCCTCCTTCAGGGGTCGCCACAGCAAACTAAGTCGCACAAAGATTTGACAATTATTTTTATGTCAAATGTCCTTCCTGACAAAACCACAGACCACCGAGCTACCACAGCCCTCTGTGTGGAGCAGAGAGCTGCTATCTAAGGTGCCCGGGGAAGCAGATGGTGGGGATTAAGGGCCTTGCTCAAGGGCTCAGAGTGGGGTAAATGAGGGTGGAGGCAGGTGAGGGTGCATCACCTATCCTACCCACATTTTGATGTTGTTGGTACTAGGAGCTGAACCACCAATCTTAAGATGACAGATCCACTTCTAACCTCTGTGCCACCACTCCCTAGGCAGCCATATTGGATATTGTGTGTGAAATGACCATTTTGGACATGCTTACTATACAACATGGCTGAGAGAAATGTAATAAAAAAAAAATTAAAAAAAAGGATTTTTCTATTCAAATTTATTTCATTTTTAAATTCTTAAAATATAAAATAAAAATATATATTCTAAATGTGTTGGAAATGTGGCAAATATTTTTTTTCAAAGGGATTTTATTACAAAACAAACTCTATAAAAATTTAATTGAACCTTCTGTGAAGTAGCATTTCATTTACTTTGGCAGTCAGACCTCTGACTGGGGGTCCGTGTGTCTTTTGGTTTCCAGTTGCAAGTTGGAAGAACAAAATGCAAGCTGACAACATTGTGTATACAACTATACAATACAGCTACAACTACACAATACAACTATGAAACATACAACTATATAACAGTCAACTATACTTCTTTATATTTTATGCATAAAAACACTAGCAGCAGGTTCATTAATGAGTAGGTCCTCGCTGCAGCAAACAGAACGGGGCGGGGACAGACCACTGTCAGTCGCAGACCCTTATTTGGAAGTGGTACTATTGCACTCCGGAAAGGACGGGGGC
>JAVCKU010000128.1:19322317-19332388 GCA_032273985.1 Hypsolebias coamazonicus | reverse complement strand
AATAAGGGCCCTTGTGGTAACAACCTTTTTTTTAAAAAAAAAAAAAAAAAAAACTGTCTTCACAACATGAAATTAAAAATCATAATCATGCTTTTATATATATTGTGCAGCCCTTGTCTACACCTGTTGGGAGATTTGAAAAAAAATGCAAATGAATTGAATTGATAAAGCTGTCACAAATATTACAATATAACCAAAACGTGTGACTTTACAGTTAACAAAATTCATCCCTTTTTATACAAATGACAAGTAATGGGTTTGTTCTTATTGGCTTAACTCCAAAAGGAAAAATAACAGCCAGAGATGTGGATTTGATTATCTACCACATCTCCTCATTTTTCAATCACAACCTCAGTGCGTCTACCAGCATTCAGGGGAATAAGAATCCAGGTATTAGACCACTTTCCACGGGAGGAATCCATTTTCAGTAGCTGCCGTGTGTCACACTTGTTTTTGCAATCATACACAACGACCTCAGGCTGTATATGTTATCCACTTCGCCACATAATTTAACTCCTAACAATGTGTTCTCCTGTTTTTCTCCATGCCAGAGATGCAGAGGAAGAACAGGCAGTCACGTAAAGCTCCATATTCATTTTCCAAGCGTTTTTATTTTTATTGTGGTTCCCATCTCCCTGACAAGCCTGTTTTGTCCTGTCAGTCACTGTCACCCATGACACAGGTTAGCTGGTATCATATGATAAATAAGAGTCACTTCCATCCATCCTTTTCCTACTACTTTTGCAAAAATACACATATACAATATATATTGGCAGCTTCGTCTCTATTGAATTGTGCTGATTTTGGTGATGATGGGACTTGGGGAAAAAAATCAAACCCTGTTTATACAATTTCAGCTATATTTTTAAATTGGATATGATTTTATCTGTTAAAAAAAAAAACCTGACGCCATTTACAAACCTAACACCATTTGCAAAGTCCTCTTAGTATAAGTAAAGTTTATTGGTGACAGGACCAAGACAAAGGAAGCTAAGTGGAAAAAAACTGTAAAATAAATAAATAAATAAAATAAAACTGCTCCATTGTTGTTGCTTGAAATATGCTGCAGATCATTATTTCTTGGAGGCTTCATATCTCAAATCTATACAGATGAATCAAAAATAAAGTCCTTAAAAAAAAAAACTCAAAAGGCTCTCTCCAGGGTTTAATTTGTAAATTGATCGATGCCAAAATGCAAACGGTTTCCTCCCACAGTCCAAAAACATGCATGTTAGGCTGATTGGTAACGCTAAAATTGACCCTAGGTGTGAGTGAGACAGGTCCCTCTTGGAAATGAGTCCCCGTGGCTCAACGAGGCTAGCCTGTATAAATAAAGGTTGAATGAATGAATGATAGTTTTTTTTTAAATATAAGAATGTATTGCAAGTTTTCTTTTTTCCCTTAATATAAAATAACTATTAGGCTGTTGTGATTTTCTGTCATATTCTTTTATATCAGTCTTCCCAACTCTCACACTGTTTGTCTTCTCTTGTCCCTGGCAGATCATCAGGACAGGTGATTTCAGGGGACGCTTGTGCAGGCACAACCACCCGTACGATCACCTTTTCTCAGGGCGAATGTCAGATCAACCAGATAGCCCTGAACCCCTCAGGTTCTGTGCTCTATGCGGCCGCCGGGAACATTGTTCGCATGTTTGACCTCAACAGGTGCGTCTGCCTGGGAAGGAATTTATTCCAAAGACGAGTTATTAATTACTCTGCTGATTTCATTTGGTGTTTCTCTAACTTAAGCATTTTGGCTTCAAATTCACGACTGGTCCATTCATATATGTAGCAGAATGTGAGAAAAAGGACGTAAAAGGTTGTGAACAGACAGAACAGGAACTCGGGGTCAGCGATATGAAGCATGGCCACATTTCCCATGAGGAACCAGTTTCTGCCATCTCATGTTAACAACATATTCCCCTCAGATTTTTTTTTCTCCTGAAGGGAAATGATAAACAGATTGGACCAGGCAGTTTACGCTGAGGGGCTCCAAACTGTTAAATGATGCATAAGCCCCCCCCCCGCCCCCAGAAATGAAAAATGAACGTATTAAACATTTCTCCGTCCTCTGCCGGTGGCACCAGCTTGTCTCAGTAGTTTTACTTAACTTGAGAGAAAGAACAGGAGTTCATTGAATCAATCAGCAACTTTGTAAGCAGTGAATTTTACTGACCTTTGTTTCACCTCCTGTCGTGGGCGCCTCGTCTGCGTGGGGGTTGTGTTTTGGATTTAGGATGCAGGCAACAGGCAAGCTGACGGGCCACATTGGTTCTGTCATGTGTCTGACAGTGGGACAGTCTCTGCTGGGCAAAGATCAAGTCATCACTGGCTCTAAAGACCATTATGTCAAGGTACCACACAGCTACAGATAGAAACCATATCTGAGCATCAAATCTGAAATATCCTCCACATCTTGTGCTAAATAAAGCCTCAAATTTCCATTTTTTTCTTTCCTGAGGTGTTTGATGTGGCAGAAGGAACTCTGGGTAATATAGGCCCAGCTCATAACTTCGAGCCTCCGCACTATGATGGCATCGAGTGTTTGGCCGTGCAGGGGGACGTGCTGTTCAGCGGCTCGAGAGACAATGGCATCAAGAAGTGGGAGCTGGAGCAGCAGGAGCTTACACAGGTGAGGGGAGTTCTCCAGAACTGAAACACATCTCTGCCTTCATGTCTTAAATAAATACCAACAGCTGCAAAGTGTTTCTGCAGCAAACAGTTACATGCATGGACAGTTTCCTGCAGGCAGTAGGTCAGCTGAGTTTAGTGAACAGGAAGACTGGTTTTATAATGTTCTCACATCACAGTTTAAACCACACCTTCTGCACAATGTGAGGAACGAGACCGCAGGCTGCACCGTGCATGAACCTCGAAGGCAATTAATTCATGATCTCCTGACACTCATCTGCTGGGCACGCAGTCTTTTCAGCACACAGTACGCAGAGCGGTTAAAGTGGCACTTTGGTAGATAACTTTAGTAAAATTCTTTCTGTCAGTGATGTTGGTGAATTTAAACAACTCCATCACCGCAGTGGTAAGTTGTAGATGAATAAGAAATTAGTCAACACCAACTCTAAATATTGGTTTATTAGATATATTAAAAAAATCTTAACATATATATATACTGTATATATATATATCTATATATCTATATATATATCTATATATATATCTATATATCTATCTATCTATATATATATACTGTATATATATATATCTATATATCTATATATATATATCTATATATATATCTATATATATATATACTGTATGTATATATATATATATATATATATATTAACCTAATCATCATTAAATTGTTTAAATATCTTTATTCATGCTGGTTTCATGTCTGAACATTCAGCCTCTTGAATATTTGCTGAATCTTTCATCTTCTTTTGCTTATTTGAGGAAAAATCTGCTGTACGCTGATTTACGGCTCCTGCTTCTGATTGGTTTTCCCTTGTTAAATAATCAATAAACCAAATGAAGCTGAAATTATGTCAGACCAACTACCAGTAGTCTTAATGTGTAAAAGGTATAACTGCGTGAGAGACGAGAGGAATACCTGGTATTTTATTGTGTTGCTCAAACAGGATCTCTCTTGAATCCAGATGTTGCAGATTGCAGTCTAGGTCATACACATGTTCATTCATTCAACCTTTATTTATACAGGCTATGTTTGTCTTTGCTGACACCGGTGGAGATGGTGTTTTCCTCCTGATCTAAAACTGGCTCAGTGATGACAAGGAAAGGTGTTGTTGCTGGTTGTCTGCTCTGCTGGTGTGCAGCTTCCTGCCACCTGAGCGTTCCTTCATGCCTTCTTTACCCAGAGTGCCTCTGTGCGGAGGGACTCAGCTGTGTGTTGTCATGTGTATTGTGACAGGAAGCAGCAGATAGTTAGAGCCCAGTCTCACCTCAGCTGCAGGCACCTGTGAAGAAACTCACTGTGTGTTTGTGTTGTGTATTGCGCTGTGTCCCATACATCCTTGTTTGCCTGCATATGTTAATAATACATAATAATCCGGCTCGTGGGTGGTTGCGGCTCACTCATTTACATTTTCAGTACTTTCTCAGCTTGTTTTGCTTGTTTTGCATAACTTCTGTTCGGCATTTGTTTATCGGAACAGACAAAACGAGAACACAGGACACAATTATCTCTTTTCAAAGCTGGAATTAAATCAGCTCAGTCTTTGCTGTGGACTGCGGCGTCTGACCTTAACCACATTTGTGGAGCAGCCAGCATGATCTATTTTACAGTTTCTCCAGCTCAGTGGTCTCTGTATAATTATGTAATGGGAGCAAATTGTGGCTTTGGGTGTAATAGAATATATTACAGTAGACGCAAACTCCTCTAGATTGAAGCTGGGGGTGGGGGGTGCTCTGCTCTGACCACCACAATAAAATTCAACCTCACTTCTGTTTGTCTTGAGGGACATGTGAAGCAATATGCTTATAATTACTGTACACTGTAGTATTAGTCGTTTTCTGCATGGTGGTTATTTTTGTATAGTTTCCTAAAACTATTTTAATTGTGGATATGTTTTGCCAGCTCACTGAAGAGCTTATGTAACTGTTGTTCCTTTTGAGGTGTTGCAAAGAAGGTGTAAAGGTGTTGTTGGTGCCTGTTGTGTTTTGTTCTTCAACTTTTCCAGGCCTGAAAAACTGATTTGTACTTTACAAGAATCACCTAATTTCAAGTCACTAAAATGGGAACCATTTTGTGACAGTCCATAATGTTGTCACCTGATGACACTTCATATTGTGTATACTGTATTTTCTGCCGTACACGTCGCACTGCCCTAAAAGTCACATCAGTCCAAATTTGTCTAAAAAAGTGGAAAAATCCATAAGTATGTTTCTTGGTTGTATACGTCGCATCTATTATGTGTCGCCGCTGACAAGTTGCGTTTGTTACGGGTCACCGCTGATAACCTGGAAATGTGGGCTGGTGTTGTGCTAAAAATCGATTGGCTGCCAAATGACGGCCGTGGGAGCGTTTACGGGAGGACTTTAACACAAATTTAACAAGATTAATGCGTAAAATCAATTGTTTGCTCGAAATTATAGTAAAGGTGTGTCTCAGTCTAACTTTTGCTTATGCACTTTGACAAAGTCAGTTGCATTACAAAACTCGATTCGCGGAAGCGGCGGGCACACAGAGGGCCGCGCCTCCACATTTCTTCAAAATTTAACAAGATAAACACCTAAAAACTATTATTTTTTTGCTCGAAATTATAGTAAAGGTGTGTCTCAATCTAATTTTGCTCATGCACTTTGACAAAGTCAGTTGCATTACAAAACTCGATTCGTGGAAGTGGCGGGCACACAGAGAGCCGAGCCTCCACATTTCTTCAAAATTTAGCAAGATAAACACTTAAAAACTATTATTTGTTTGCTCGAAATTATAGTAAAGGTGTGTCTCAGCCTAACTTTTGCTTAATAAATGCACTTTGACGGTCAAATCAGCTGCATTTTGCCTGGGCGGTGCAGCAAAATGAAGCTGATGCGGTTGCTCCAGGCAGACTATAGTGGCAGGCTATGGCAAGGCAATTTTGACATTAAAAGCCACTTTTACCTATTAATTCAATTCAGTTTATTTATATAGTGCCAAGTAACAACAGAAGTCATCTCAGAGCACTGAACAGAAATATTCATATTTAAAAATAATATTTATCCGAGGAGCAGACTGCTTTGAGTTTAATTCCATTACATGATACAATGGCATGCCTTACTACTCTGCTACCATCTAGTGGCTGAAAATGGTAGTGTTCAATATTGTCAATCAGAATGAATGAAAACGGTCATATCTCAGCCAGAGATTGGTTTATAAATATGGGGGATAATCCATAAATACATTGCTTCAACCTATAAGTCGCAGGGCATGCAAATTATGCAAAAAACTGTGACTTATACAGCGAAAAATACAATATGTGTGTATTTGGCTCTGAAGTGTGTTGTGGTGTTTGTCCATCGGAAGCGATGAGGACCCGACATCATGCGGTTGGGATTGATCTCTGTTGCTGGTCAAGCCAATTTGTGCTGGGGGTGTTCGTGGCAGTACAGACAGGGAACAGTGGCTGCTGATGTTTGTTTGCACTGATCTTCACTGCCTGCTTTGCTCAGCTGCAGCTGTCCTGTTTGCTTCATTGTTTTTTACACCCTTGTGAACAGATGTTTGTCATTTCCCTCTGTCTTGCACAGTCTGTTCACAGGTATCAATGCAGATGCTGAAGCTTTTAGCCTGTCTTTAAAATGCTTTGTCTGACCTCCTCGGGAGCGTTTCCCTTGTTGCCGTTCACCATAGAACAGTCTCTTTGGAAGCTGCTGGTCTGGTATGCGAGCTACATGTCCTACCCTGCAAAGTTGTGACTGCCTCATGATGGTGTAGATGCTAACATGTATGAGGACCTTAGTGTTTGGGATCTTGTCTTGCCATTTAATGCCAGTAGTTTTCTGAGGCAGGTGTAGAAGTGGTTCAGATTCCTTGCATGACATTAGTAGACTGTCCATGATTCACAGCCATACAGGAAGGTGGTCAGAAGAACAACGCCCCCCTAGACCTTGATTTTGGTCTAGCTGGGTGATGCCTCTTCTGGTCCAAACATTCTTCAGGAGTCTACTAAAGGCAGCACTTGCTTTAACAGGTCTGGCATTTACTTTATCATCAATATCAGCACTCAAGAATGGCTGAGTTATAACGTTCTTAAAAAAAAAAAAAAAAAAAAACTCGAGTTTTTTATTTTGCAGGTTTTGCCAAAATCAGTCACTGCAAAATCAAGCAAAAATCTCTTGTCCATGCCCACATGCATCAAAATGAATGTTCTTTCAATAACACCTGTTGAGTTAAAAATCTGACTGACTGGGAATTTTTGTAATTACAGTACACATTTTCCACTGCTTTAAGTACACACATTATGATGCTAAAATTAAAAGTAGTTTGATAGAAAATGCATGTCTCTTCAGTACATAAGGAGAGAGATTTGATGGCAATTGAAGCTGACAGCCATGAGAGAACTATATTTGCTTTTCAACCTTAAAAATTAAGCTCAGCATCGCACGACCAGCAGCCACAGGTCTGTTCACAGGAAAGAGGAAAAGATAATCTGTCTGAAGCATTTGATACTGTGACAATTCAAATGCTGTTGGAGAGTTCAGAAGAACTAATTAACCTTAACGTGGTGTCCGTTTCTTTTTATTTAAAACAAAAAGGCTTGCTTCTTAATAATGTACAAAAAAAACAGCAGTGATTAAAAAAAAAATCCTGAATTAAAAAGATGCTCATATAAAAACAGATTAAAAGTTTGAATGTTTCAATTTAATTAATTGATTTGAATATTCAAAATATAACCTGAGTACATGTATTAAAAAAGTAGCAAATGTCCATGGGCACATTCTATCTTTGATGATAATGTTATCTCCTGCTGCTGTGAAATGCACAATAATTTCCTGTACTGTATATGTTTTTGTTTGTTAGCAAAATATCTCATGAACCACTGGACTGATTTTAGTACAACCAGACTGAGCAAGAGCTTTAAGATTTTGCCATTCAAGGTAGTGGGTGATAAACATTTCTTCAAGGAATGCTAGTTTCATTTAATAGATTATATTAAAATAAAACACTGCATCCATGCGTGTTTGAATGTTTGCCACAAAAAACACCTTTTGAATTATCTTGTTTTTAATTCTGTACTATTGTTTATTGAAAACTTGTAGCACTAAATTGTGAGTTGCAGGACTAGTTTGAGCAATATGGATGTTAAAATCTATTCATGGTGGTTTTGGCTCAGACTTTGGCTAACTTGATGAAAAAGATGACATGGACTTACATTTTAACATGTTTTTTTCCAATAATAAAAATAAGAAAGTTAATTGTAATTTTAAAAAATTTATGATAATGAAACTTTTGTTCAGATCATTTTGAATTTGAATAATAAACTGACTGTTGGTCTTAAAAATCATTTGACTTGTAAGTTTTTAATCCGGATGGGTTGAGTTTAAATTGTTTGTCTGGGCTGAATAGATGCATTTAACAACAAAAAAGTATGTTGTTGTGGCCGCTGTATGAGCTTTTAGAATTTAAAATGTCTTAAATTAACATAAACAGGCTTATAGTACCGTATTTTCCTGCCTATAAGTCACATTTTTTAATATAATTTACATGCCCTGCGACTTATACACCAACGCAACATATTTATGGATTTTCCCCCCATATTTATAAACCTAGTTTTGGCTGAGATGACCGTTTTCGTTCATTCCGACGGGGGGAAATTAAAAAAAAAAAATAGCAGTACCATTTTCAGCCACTTGATGGAAGCAGAGTAGATGTAGCAGTATGGCACGGCATTACATCATGTAATAGGTAAACGTGGCTATGACAAATTCCTGACAAAAAAATGATAAAAAAGTTCAAGACAAAAACAACTGGATTTTATTTATTATACTTTATTATTTTTGTCTTGAATGTTTTTGAATTTACAATGTCCTGGATAACTGAGAATCTTCACCAGCTATTAATGACACTTTATTAATGACAGCTTGCCATATTCCCCCACCTTCGTTCTGCTCACTGCTTGGAGCAACATCAGCTTCCTTTTGCTTCACTGCCCGGCGAAATGTAGCTGATTTGACCAATAAGTGCATTAAGTAAAAGTTCAACTGAGACGCACCTTTGCTATAATTTCAAGCAAACAAATAATTGTTTTTAGGTGGTTATCTTGCTAAATTTGCACAGATACTCGTTTCGTACGCGCGTTTACTTCGGTTTATTGGCTTTGAAATGCAGCTGATTTAACCGTCAAAGTGCATTTTATAAGCAAAAGTTTAACTGAGACACACCTTTACTATACAGTAATGTCGAACAAACAAGAATTGTTTTTAAGTGTTAATCTTGATAAATTCTTGTTAAAGTCCTCCACACTCCTGCAGCTGCCGTTTGGCAGCCCATCGATTTTTGGCACAACATCGGCCCACATTTATGGATTCGGCCCACATTTCCTGGTTGTCAGCGGTGACGTGTAACAAACACGACCCATCAGCGGTGACGCATAATAGATGCGATGTATGCGGCGAAGCAACATATTTATGGATTTTTCCACTTTTTTAGACATATTTGGACTGATGCGACTTATAGGGTGGTGCGACAAGTACGGCGGAAATTACAGTACATGAATCAACACAGGTCAACGCTTGGAAAATTTACAGTTTTTTTTTTTTTATTATTATTATTTTTATTGACCTATCGTTTTATTCTCTTACTGCAGCCAGCCTATAGGGGGCGATAGTTCTGTTTTGCCTTAGATTTCCACATTAACTTCCTGAGTCCTGTTGCATGCTGAGTTACCATTATTTCTATGACGCTTTAGCTTTAATCTCTTTCCAGTACACTTTGCTCTGGCCAAGAAAAAGTTTCAGATTAAAAAGAAGTGTGTGTAGTATCAACGAAAAAATAAACTTCAGTTGTCTGGAACCATGTTCAAAATATTCTTCTTTAGTATTTTGATGTGTTGTTAATGTTATAATCTACTGGCGCAGCATATACATTTCAGCACTTTTGTTGCAATTTATGTTCTTAAAAAAATACATCAAAATTGTTTGTTTATAAAAATCAATATTCTAGCCTAATTTAATGTAATTCACTCAATACTGTTATTGAGTTGTTTTTTTTCTCCTCCAAAACTAATGTTTTGGCTGTTTTAGCTGTTGGTTATCTCCAATCATGTTTTTAGCTATAAAATGACAACTCTGACAGAAATTGAATTGAATTGAACTGAATTGAATAAATAGATGTGTCAAACAGCTGTGACAACTTCCTCTGAGCAGACTTTACCTATAGAGCCATGTGAGGGAAGTTAATGGAATGAAAGAATAAAACCCATCGTCTGGTTTACCTTTGACCCCTTTCCTCATAGAAAACTTTAAATTTACCTGTGCACTCTCTTTTAGAGTGGAAGGATGTTCTCATTTTTCATGTCGGTGTCCCTATGGAGTACAGGTGGTCCTCGACCTACGGCTCCCCCGACCTACGGCGCTCCGGACTTACGAACGGCACCCGATGACGTCATCC
>JAVCKU010000128.1:19133923-19152776 GCA_032273985.1 Hypsolebias coamazonicus | reverse complement strand
GATCATTATTCAATATATCACAATTTCAAATAATGCACACCCTTTTTTTTATTAAAAAAAAAAAAAATATATATATATATATATATATATATATATATATTTATACGCATATACAGTATAGATATATCTGTTTTAAATTTCTCATATTTTCATTTCTTCCCAGGCTGCCAAGCTTCCAATGTCCATCATCATTGTTGGAGTGGGTCAGGCTGAGTTTGATGGTATAATTACATCATCTTCTAACTAAAATAAAAATAAAAATGCATATTTCATGAAACTGATTGTGATACTTTATGAATTTTTATAAGGTTTAAATTATTGTGTAGTTGGTGGTTTATCAAGCTGTTATTCTTTGCAAGCACAGCATTCATGATTTCATTCTTTCCCATTGGCTGCAAGTGAGACGAGCAGCAATGTTTCAGAAGTGAGAGAGCGAGAGAGCGAGAGAGAGAGAGAGAGAGAGAAGAAAGCAAGAGAGAGAGAGAGTGAGAGAGAGAGAGCAAGAGATTACAGCTTGAGCTGTAAATCTGTGTAATAACTTGTAATTTGTCAGCTTTCTGAAGACCAGATGAATATGATGACACCATCCACAGAAACTAAAACAAAAGGAGATGATCATTTTTATTCAACTGTGTGTTTTCAGAATTCCCCCAGTACTCTGAGCTTGTGTGTACCATTCTGTTTAAACGTTATCCAGTATGAAGCCAGAATAGAGCACACAGGAAATTCACACAGGTTAAAAAAAGTAAACCACAGCACATCTAATGGATGATAGGACTCAACTTTTACTTTTGGTCTATTGTAGGTCTGTTGCCTTTTAATAATAAAAAAAAAGGAAGAAAAAAAAACTGTTTTTTATTACAGTCAAAGATAACCTTGTTGACAGTCATTCAAAAGCAAAATTACTGTTCAAACCCATCACAGTCAGGAGGGAAGTTGATGCGAGGGAGGGTGCAGACATAATTGTAGAAGAAATGGATGAGGTTAATTGCTGGGTTTGTAGTGTTCTGTGCTGATGACTCTAAATTATAGTCTATGCTAAATAAATTAGTTGATTAAATGGGCAATGAAGAGAAGACTGTACAAATAAACATGCTTACCAGTAGTTACTAATAAAAATCAAAATGCAGACTAACCTGATGCCTAAAGCGCAACACAACCTTTGTATCAAACTGGTTTGTGTTAAAGCAGCTGTTTCTGAAGAGTTTTAACACCCAGTGTGTGTTTGTACGTGTGTGTCTTCCAGCTATGGTGGAACTGGACGGTGATGACATCAGGATCTCATCCCGAGGGAAACTGGCAGAGAGAGATATTGTTCAGGTGACTGTCGTTCAGAGTATGAAAGGTCCTGTGACTATTCTCTGTAGACCTACGACTGTGACATTTAGAAAGTGGAGTTTTCTCCAGAGTCCATTTCATAGTGTTGAAGTAGTAAACCTTTATTCTTGTCTTGGACCAAATCTTTCTGTTTGCATTTCACAATAACTGGTGTGAAATATGTCAAAGCACCACCTGTCTGTAGACAAGGACATCTGTGAATTCAATATGGGACAAACTCAGAACATGTTTCACATGAGTCATTGTACGAAGAAACCTGTTGTCTCACTCACATTTGATGCTTCAAAAGTCCCCCGTGGGATTAATAAAGTATCCATCCATCCATCCATCCATCCATCCATCCATTCATCCATCCATCCATCAACACCAGTCAAGCCGTTTCAGCAACAGTGAGCTCAGCTGACATCTGTCTCCATCTGAGGTGTCAAAACTCAAGATTTCAGTAACTATTGTGGGCAAAAGAGTATGTGCAGAGATTCAAGTCTTTTATATAGCTCCATGCAACAAGTCATCCAGACATCTAACATTACCTGTACTGAATATTTCCTGATCCATGCTCAACAATCCAGGTAGAAAAATCCAACAAAGTTAAGTCAGGTCCTCTGGGCACGTTCTTTTTTGTTGTTGAAATGTTTCATATTTCATCCAAAAGACTTCATCAGTCCGAGGAGCCACAACAAACTCAGTCTTATAAATAGCACCTTCACATAGTTGGTCAACCCGTTTGATGGTGCTCTGGTTTCTGGAGTCCGCTGACTGATGGCTTCAGTAAACTTACGTATAAACTTATAAACTCTTTTGTTTCTGTTTGAGGTGGTTTCTTACTGAGCTGGGACTGCTGGAGATTAGTTGGTCACTCAGAATTGGGGTTAAAGAGGTACATTTTCAGCCAAAGTCTCAATGAATTCTGAACATCCACAGCCAAACGTGTCTGTGTTGTGAGCAGCCAGACAGTTTTTGAAAACTGCAGCTTTGTGTCATACGTATTCTAGGCCATGCTCATTATGATGCTGCCCACCTCTGTCTATACACTTTACACACCACAGCTCACTTTGTGGCCACTTCGGCAGCTGGCCCAACATTTGATTTAATCTAATGGAATACACTTTTGACACAACAGTCAGATTTGGATCCATTTCCTTCTAAAACAAAGTTAATAATCAGTGTTTTTTAGTCCAAGACATTAACCTTGAATGTTTTTGTTAAGACTATAATTCCCATGCAGGTGACAAAAAAACAGTTCTAGTGCTCTTGAGATGGGTTTGAAACGGCCGTGACAAAAATCAGAAAGGTTTGGGACACCACAAACACTCTGAGGTTATTTTGACAGAAACTGTTTCACAAATAGTTTAGACATGTTCAGAACTCAGGCAACAACATTTTGAGCCTCTGTGATTTATGGAAACTGAGAACTCCCATGCGCATTCTAGAGAGCCCTTCACAAACGAACTGTTCAGCACCAGTGACAGCCCAATGAGATGCCACCTTTAAACTGAATCAATTCCCTTGGGCTACCTCAACTCCTCTGCCCTTGAAGGAGTAGTTTCAGTTCCTTTAGATGAGGTTCTGCAGAAACTGAACATTTATATTTCTTTGTATGATCTTGTTTGAAGATATTCTGATTAGTTTTTACCAACAATTCGTAACAGAACAAGCAAGGCTTAGACCAAAAATGGATTGCTATTTTCCCAAAACAGCTCCAGTCTCAAGTATTTCATGCAAAACACTTATTTATTAACATTTAAGTTGATGTCAGTTTCTTGTGTCACAATTATTTAAACTGAATGGAACTTAACTAAGAATCTTAAAAAAGCATCACATATTCACCAAAACTATCCATTTGCATGTTTTTCTTTAACAGTTGAACATACTGTACATTAAAAGAAGGCATAAATGCCAGATTCTTTAATGTCTGATGTGATTTTAACAACACTACATACAACTATTGAGGGTAGTGATTATTACAGTGGAATGTTGTAATTTGTAGACTAAACCATTGTTTCACTTCTGATGTTGTGTTTGCTTCCTTGTTCACACTGAAAACAAAGTTAAACAAAACACCTCCTGCACACAGACACCAATTTACATGAATCTGTGTGTACACTTTAGCCAAGCTGAGGGAACAGATTTTTATCATCTTGGTTTTAATTCAACAGATGTTTCAGAACAGCTTTATTAATTTATTCTTGTTAAGGAATATAAACAATACCAAATGTGAAATAATTAAAAACACACTACTGGGTGTTTTTACCACAGAAATTAATCGTTTCAGATTGACACTGATACCAAACAAAATGCATTGCAATACAACAAACTAAACAATGTAGCTTTAATGAAAATTTTTGAACTGAGCAAGTTGTACTCAACCAACTCTTTACCCTCTGTCTAAATCACAAAAAAGATTTGGGATGTAGGAGTTGTGGTCTTGACCCTGATGTTGTGTTTATGTCTGTGTCAAATATCTGGCCCCATCTTGTGTCGTGTTCATGTCTTTCATCCTTTCACCTTCTCTGGCATCTGTGATTACCCACAGGTGTTATCACTTGGCTTAATTGGTGTTTCCTGTGTATACAGTAAGTCTGTGTCTCTGTGTTAGTCCTTGTCCTGGCATTGTTTATCTGTCCACTGGTGATGATCTATCTGTATTGTGAGTACCCCCTGTTCATTTTATGTTTTGTTTTGCTGCCATGTCACCTCATTTGTTCTGTTAATAAATTATTTATTTTACGTTTCTGAGTCCTCGCCTGCACCACTGGGTTCACCAGCGCCAGCCAATTGTGACATGGGACACCATTGAGACATTAACAAACAAAACATCACAGAGGGAAGGGATAAAACAGGACTTCACATGAATGCTGAAAATAGCTAAACCACAAGATCACAAGTGAAAAATAAGCATTCCATGTTCTCAAAGTCCAGCAACTTTTAGAGCTTAAACATAAACCTCTGATTTTTTTTATATTTAAAAATCTACAACAGTAGTGAAATGAAAATTTTGTATGACATTTTGTTAGATGCACTATTAATATGCAATCAAACAGTCTGATTTTTTTTTTTTAATGTTGTTTTCAGTTTGTTCCTTTCAGAGATTACATGGACCGAACGGGTAACCATGTGTTGAGCATGGCGCGGCTCGCCAAAGACGTGCTAGCAGAAATCCCCGACCAGTTTATCTCTTACATGAAGAGCCGAGGAATCAAACCCAACCCCGCACCGCCCCCCTACACACCGCCTGGACATACACACCACCACACACAGATCTGAGGCCCTCCTCCTGGCTTCTGAGGACTGATAGTATGCAGCAGCCACTCGGAGTCTCCAGGGAACTCTCTACCTCCTGCTTGGTGTAAATAAGAGACAAAATGCCAGGAAGTGGATGAAGACGTGTGCTGTTCCCTTCCAGTGACTACTGGAGCAGTACTGTTTTGTTTTGTGTTTGATATGTTTCTTTTGTATCCTTTCTTCAAGAGGGGCTGAACAAATTTTTCAAGACTTGTTGGCAAAAGTCTTTCAGGCGATGACTGTTTGACAGCAGGTTGGTCAAAAAAAGCCCATGTTGTGGTGAAAACTTGTGCCTGTCTTTTTTTTTTATGTTTGAGGACTAACAAACTTGACTTGCTCGTCAGTCATTGGTGTGGCCTAATTCAGTGATATTTTTTAGGTACCCGTTTCCATCTTGAACAAGTTTTGACATTAGGTGATGATTTCTAGATTTCTCATTACAGCCATTATGATGTTTTCTAGCAAACATCACCTCCTGTTTGCTTTACCAAGACAATATTTATAAGAGCATGTTGTATGAGAATTTAATTCCCTTATTCTAGTGTTTAGTCACAAATTGTTTTTTCAGAATAGCATGAAAGATTTATTAGGAACACCATAAAAACTTAATCCATTTTGAATTATTCTTAGTGACTGCACACTAATTATTGATTGTACCAGGTTAATCATAGCTCAGTTCTCTGAGTGCTTCTGTTCATTAATAATGAAGAAAGTACAAAACATGCTCTCGTTGGTCAAATGTTTTTGCACTACAGCCATCTTTTACATGTAAAACAATTATTGATATAATTGCAGTTAAGGCTTTTAGTCAACACAGATTAATTTCAATCACAGAGGAAGCATCAAGTTAACGTTTACCAATTTACTTCTAATTACTCTGAAGCTTTGAAGCCTCTAAACTCCTAACAAATGGGTTTCTTGCACACAAATGTTGCTAAACGTGCATGCAGCAAGGGGGCATGAACTTGATTGGCAGTCAGTAGATTGCATTAAACTTTATATAAGTTGATCACAATTTTTTAAACTCAGTTTAAAATATAATCCATAATAACAGTCTATTTTGTGAAACAGAGTTTTAATATAATAAATGCAAGCCCTTATTATTTCTGAATAAATTATTTTGTAACAATAATTTCCTAAGCTTTGGTTAATGGGATTTTTTTTTTTCATAAAAAGGCTGGTTTTGTGCAATTTATATGATACAGACGGCGTGTTTAGATACACACAGTCTGCTGCAGATACTCAGCTTCCTTTTTGTTTCTCTTCTTAGTCTGGATCCTTCTCTGCTACAGACTGTGTTATTCTTGTAATACCGAGCAACTTCTCCACATCTTTTAAATGTAAAAGTTCTGGACATCTCTAGATGGACCATGTAATTATCCTTGTCATGTCAAAACACATCTTTTCCTGCTCCCCAGCTCTGTCATGACAAAGCAACACATATAAAATCCAACGTATTTTTTTCTTTCTAGTTTTGCAAAATACAGTACAGTCATTTCAAAATAAATTAGATTTTTTTTTTGTTTTGTTTTTTTGTTTAGTTTTTATGTTAAACATATAAAAGTGAAAGAAAAATATTATGCTGTCAAACAGCATCTGGTTAGAGTAAACTCAGAAGGCAAATTGCTAACCCTAAAACAATATCCACACATGCACAAAACAAACAAACAAAAACATTAAAAAAATGTATAAAACATAAATACATATGCCAAAGTCCATGCTCAATAATCCAGGTATAAAATCCAACAATGTTCAGTCAGGTCATCTGGACAGTTTCTTTTTTGTGTGCTGAGACGTTTTGCCCTTCTAGCATGGGCTTTGGTGTTCTGAACCAGTTTGACATGACTGTCGATGAGGGAGAGGGCGGGCACCGGAGGAGAGGGTATGCCGCAGAGGCCGACTTAGCAGCAACATAACGTTTTTTTTTGTTTGTTTGTTTGTTTTGTTTGTTTTTTCCACTTTGGAGTAATCTGTTGGTGGAGAATCAGTTTTGTTTGACTTTCCTCAGACTGATGAACCCCTTTGGATGGAGGGCGAAACGTCTCAGCACACACACACACACAAAATAAAATAAAATAAAAAACTGACCTGACTGAACATTGTTGGATGAATATATATGGCAATAAATAGCCACAGTGTGAAGGTTGCAGGATGTGCTATGTCAAAGTATTGTCAATTATGAGCTGATTTTTCACTCAGACTGGCACACAGCAGACATCAGCTCATCTAGACTGGCTAAAACCATATATTGGGCCCAGTGGTGGGTCTTTTTTTATTTTTATTTTTTAGCTCTGATAATCTTCCTACTACACCTCCTCATCTGGTTATTGCATTGAGAACAGGAGCAAATATTACATGAACATAACATATTATCCATTTTAGTAAAAAAAAAAACAAAAAAAAAACTCCTAAATGATCGAATTTCTGTAGCCCACTATACTTCTACGGTTTCAGTGACAGTACTTTGAGATGCTGTCATGTACAATCATGCAACATTTACTGTTTGCAGTCTGATAACGAGTAAACACAGGTTTTTAAACAATTTTTGAAATGCAAATGCTATAAAAGTCAATTTAGAGCTTAAACTGAGGTCTGTAACTCACATTTTAATGGTTTTAAATGCACAGACGTGTTTTATATACGCAGATCTTTAATCTTCTGAGTTTTTAAGTTATTTATGAAAAGCACATATTAGCAGGCTGCTCAATAATCACACAACTTGGAATAATGAAATATGTTTTGCAGTTCTCTTTGTTCACTGACTTTGTGTATTATCCCAGAATCAAGTTGAACCAACCAAAATGATTCTTCTGCATATTGTTAATCCAGCGTTTTGGTCAGAACAGTCATTTTACTACATTTACTGAGCACACTGAAAGTTAATGCTAAAAGCCTTCTGACTTGTAATGAGTAGGGGTCTTGACCAAACGGCAAAAGGTAACACCATTAGAGTGAAACTTCCATCGTAGCTCCAGAAAGTATCATTACCGTTTGGAAAATGTGTTCAGAGTAAAAAGCCATTATCTGTGTTCTATGCAAATACACTCCTTGGCAACATTTTCTAAATCACAACAGAAGGAATACCACTGGACAAAGAAACCATCACTGGTTTCTTGTATTCTTTCATAAATGTTACAGAAAACAATGTACTGCAGTGTGAGTGATTTTTTCCTGGTGGTTCCGCTTCACACTAAGACTTTACAGGAACAAAAGATGATGCCACCGTGTGAGAAGGAAACACACATTTTACTGTAGGTCACTAACTCTATCAACAGTGTCCTAAAATCACAGATGTCAGTGAATTAATCAAAATCAATCACTGAGACACTCAGCCAATCTGCTGCTTCAAATGAGCTTCTGTGTGTGTGTTGGGTTGCTGCTTTTAAAACGAACGTGAAAGTGAGCACAAAACAAAAGCAGTCTGAATTGTTTTTAAAGCAGTGGAAGTTGTTCTTTTTATTCCCTTTCTTTCTCTCATTTAAAAATGATGCACTGTAACAAACTGTCAATGACTCTGGCCTATATTATAACATATGGCTTCATTAAATGCTTTACTTAAAGCACTTGTAATGGACAGGAGACTCAAACTTACATTAACTGCAGCAGAGAGTAAAAAAACTGTTACTGTATGAAAAAGATATTTGAGGCGCATACAGAAAAATAATTTCCCAATCAGTTATTTACTTTCTTCTGGATTTTGGGTCCGGATTTGTTGAATTAGCTTTGAGGCGTTTGATCTTGGACGTTGCACTTTTACTTGCCGTATTTTTCGGATTATAAAGCGCACCGGATTATAAATTGCAATATCAGTGAACGGGTCTGTTTTCATACATAACGTGCACCGGATTGTAAGGTGCATTAAGCGAAACAAGTTCATTTTGACATATTTTTGAGTGCCATGTACCACATAAATTCAGTTTGAGGTCAGTAAGCACAACCAGAATTATACATTAAATGCACTGGATTATATATAATTTGTTGATTTTTGAGAAAATCAAAGGATTTTAAGTGCACCTTATAGTCTGAAAATGCGGTAACTTTTCTTGCACAGAGACATAGTGATCATTCAAAATGTTTGAAATTAAGATTCTGTGGAAAAATTATGAAGAACCATTGTTGCACCTGTTGTTTTTAAGTCTAAAGAAACAGATCTGAATTCTGATAGATGAGCTATTGGCTAGTCTAAGATTGCTGACAGCTCAAAACACCTTCAGTATCAAATATTGAATAGCTTTCCATGCAAATACCAATTTGTAAACTTGTACACTTGCTGGTAATTTCACATTGCATGGTTATTCTATCCAGGTTGTTTGTTTTAAGTGCTTATAGCCACAGCATAAGTTAGCTGTAATATTTCCTGTCTAGCCAGAGGCACTTACAGCAGAAATAACTGAACATTTCTGCCAGAACAGCAATGTAACACAAAACTGACAGAAGTGCAAAAGTTTAAGACCCCGGGAATTCATTTTGGTCCCGACCCTACTCGGGCTGTCTGTTTGTCAGTCCATTCAGGTAAAGCAAGATATTCATTATTTATACCCTTTTTTCAGAACTCCACTTCTAAAGATCTGACATATTTCTTTTAGAAATGGTTTAACACTCAAATATCTCTGCAAAAATACATTTTCATCGAATCACTGTGTCTGTTTTAGGATTTGATGATTGCAGTGATCCCAAATCATCCTCGGTTCAGAAGTTGTGAAGTGAGACTTTTCTTTAACCCTTTATTTATACAGGTAGTTGCATTGAGCCACGAGAACTCATTTTTCAAGAGAGATCTGTTTTAGGGAGCAGATGGTGGGAGGTTAAGGGCCTTTTTAGGGGCCCAGAGTGGGGCGAATGAGGCAGTTGTGGGTGTTTCACATTTTCCACCCACATTTTGATGTTGTTGGTACCGGGGCTTGAACCGGCAATCTTCCTATCACAGGCCCACCTTCTCTAACCTCTGCACCACCACTCTCCCTAAACTCCCCTAAACATAAACTTTATAATCATAGTAGTTACGAGCTAAGTGTATTTAATTTTTATTTTTATTTCAAAAGATGGACTAAAATGGATCTTTTTATTGTCATGCTTGCAAACATCTCCTTATTCCCAGCCGTGTCCTACAATTTTTCCTTTGTGTCTTATTCTCACTGCAGTAATATGTTTTCTGGTGGCATAATTCATTAATACACTTCGAATAATGTTAATAATTATAAATATTTGTCATGTTTGTTTCCAAGCTAACATGACCTTCAGTGAAAAACTATAAAATGAAAAGGTATCTGTTTAGTTTTAACAGAGCAAAGAAGAAGCAGGATTTATTTCACTTGAAAAGGCTCCGTTGAATTATTAAATGTAGCAAACTATAAAGGCCTCAATTATTTAAGAGGTGTCTCTCGTCCTCATTTAGTCGTGTCCTGATCAGTTGCTGAGATGGATGAGTGAGGTTTGGATGTGCAGTGGGACAGCTGGCTTCATTTAAATAACTCAGCAGTGAAACTCCCTCCTGGGAAACGTTTGCATTCAATTTTTATTTGGCAGGAAGCAGAGAGCTTTAAATAAGTCAGTGCGGTCTTCAAAAGATGAACAAAGATAGTTCGACAGGATCTTACACAGGACTATCATCCATATGAACGAACTTCTATTTGTATTTTTCAGTTTAGGTTTAGGCAGTCATGGACACAGTTTTGCTAATTTGCTAACAACTAATAGTGTTACAAAAACACTTTTTTCATTTAGCGTTTTTGATATGGAAACTAGAGTATTAGGGCCTAGAAAAAAAAAATACAATCAAGAATAAAGTTGTACAACAATAAAGTCATAATATTACAAGAATAAAGTTGTACGAGAATAAAGTTGAAATAATATGAGAATAAAGTTGTATTATTAAAAGAATAAACTCGTAATATTACCAGAATAAAGTAATGATATTATCAGAACTTCAACATGAAAAATCAGCAATAGCAGCGGGCCCAACACTTTGTGGCGTTTGGATTCTTATAATAAACTGAAGCTGTATGATGTTGCAATTAACGGTTGCATTGATGGATTTAGTCGTGACACAAATGGAGGCATATTTCACAAACTGTGACCCAAAAGTGATCACAGTCTACTTCATAAACACAGTGACTCACAATGGAGGCTGTCCACAGCATGTGCGAGCCGACCCAGGATGTATTACAACTTTATTCTCGTAATACTATGACTTTATCCTCAAATGACTTTATTCTCATATTATGACTTTTTTCTCGCAATTTTTTTTTCTTAGTGTGACCCAGTGTGACTCTGTCGTAAGAAACTGTTAGTGGAATTAGCTTCCACTAAATTAGATTTTGCCAACTTTACGTCCGCTGACAAAATTCACAAGTTTGTTTCTGTCTGTTGTGCGCGTTTCAAAGTGTCCATAAGGTAAGCTATTGGTTTACTACGTGCACATGTGATAAGATGTGATTGGTCGACGCAGCTTCAACTGGAAGGAGACGAAGATGTGTGACGCAGATTGAGTGACAGTCATCAGTGGTTAGCGTTTTAGTATAAGTTTCTGCTATTTTTGTATGACCTGTTTAGAAGTTTAGCGTTACCAAAGCCTTTTTTTTTTTTTTTTTTAGTTAGCGGATTATGTGTTGGTAAAGCTAACTTTTTGGTTTGCTGTGTGCACCACTGGGTTTAGGGGTTATGTCATGACTAGTTTCAGTAAAAGAATGTGACTTGACATTAAAGGTCTGTTGCACAATAATAACATTGTCTTTTCCTCAGAAATTGTTGAATTAAAAAAAAAATATTTGACCAACTGTTCCCATTTAATTTTTAAGATGAATGCTTATTATAAACATTTTTCTATTTTTGGTAAAATTATGATTTTTTTTTAAATATATATATATATATATATATGAAAAGCCATTGTTCTTGTATCTTTTCCAATCCCTGATTTAGGACTTTGTTAATCAACTGCATGTTTTCTAAAACAATGATAATTTACTAAATGAGTCATCATACTATTAATGGACAAAAAAACAAACTCAACCCTTCTGGATCCATTGCATTGTTACCCTGAACAGCAAAAACAGTGGATTGTATGGTATTTCTTCTTCTTTGTGCCTGGTTCCTGAAAAATTCCTGTCTCGCCTGTGGTTTAAATAAATAAAAATATTAAACTGTAGCTGGATTGCATGTTACAGTTAATACCTGTTTGTTACATGTTTGTTTGAGTTACTGCCACACTTTGTTTATTGGTTTGCATGACTTCCTGTTTTTACATTTCAAGGCTTTTTACTGTACATTGTCATACAGTAGGTTGTTAAATGGTTTGTATTTGATTGCCTTAAAATTAAATTATTAAAAAAACTACTTTTATAAAAAAACTTGTGGAGAGTTTACTTTGATATCAGTGATGCAATTTTATTACTTCACATTGGCCTAAACATGAAGTCTTCCTGCGTGTTAGTTTATAGGGTCTGGCGTTTTAGAAACAACAAAGCTTAACTTACAAAAAAATAAAATAATAATTAAAAAAAACTTTAATGTAATTCTGTATATATTTTATCTTATAAAAGTGCTGGGTTTTAAACTTTAAAAACATCAATTCAATTGAGTTTATTTATGTAGGGCCAAGTCGCAACAGAAGTCATCTCAGGGCACTGAACTAATACATTCATATACATAAAATTTAATTAGTGACATTATTTATATAAGTAGGGTACATAATCTACACAAGAACTTCACAAGAACTACATATACTGTATATTGTTGCCAACTGCACCTGCTGCCAAAACGCTCCACAGTGGATGCACTTCTCCAGGAGACTAAAGCACACATTGATTTTCCCAACCAACCTCATTACTTTGAGCCTCAGCTTTGCAACAAACTGTTACTATGGTGAAGGAAGTGGCTGTTGCTCTCAGACATCTCATTTCACCTGAAGGCTTTTTGTGAGAAATATTTTCTCTTATCTGACTGAATAGATAATGTTGTAGTTTGCCTTGAGGTTTAGACTATTAATGTATCAGTAAGGTCAAGAAAGATATCTAGGGTTGCAAAAGAACATTTTTTGTTTAACATAATTCAATAATTCAACATGATAGTTGAGACACTAGATACATTTTCTTTATGCATGCATCTTTCCAAACGTCTTGTTACCCCGCTTACCTTCTCCACTTCTTGGAGAGCTGGTGTTTGTTTCTAGCCTGCACTGTGAGAGGTCTCCAGTCCATCACAGGAACACATAGAGACAAATGAGACAAACCATTCACTCTGACTCTCACCTAAGGACAATTTAGAGTTACCAATCAGCCTAACATGCATGTTTTTGGTCTGTGAGAAGAAACCAAAGTACCTGGAGAAAACCCACACATGCACTGAGAGAACAGACAAACTCCACCCAGAAAGGCCCAAGGACCAGGATTTGAACCAGGGTAACCTGCTCCCTGAGAGGCAGCAGCTCTACCAGTTGCACCACCATGCTGCCCTGTGGTCTCAATTAAGAGGGAAAAACGGCTTTTGACAGAAAGTGCAGGAACACACCATATATTGCAGTTTGTTGCTAATGGGGCTACATACTGTAGCTGCAGACCAGTCAGAATTTTGATCTTGATCCAGTTGATGCTCAGATTGTATCTAGATGATTTTCTATATGCAATCTAAAAAAATGGTTTCTCTTCCATGGTGAGGTCCATCACCTTTTACCTGTGGAAGGAAAGATATTGGGATGCATTGAGATAAAGGCATGAAGGCAACTGGTATGTTCTGTGGGAAACCTTGGCTAGTGCAATTTTTGCATGTGTTACTTGGAAATGTTCTACTTAATAGACCATGACAATTAATGGAAACTGCATTTCCTTATGGCAGTCATTTCCTTCAGCAGCAAGGTGTGCTTGTGTCGGGGAAAAAAAGAGATTCCCAAAGTGATCAGGTGTGAGCTTCACATTTATTTCTAAGCTTTGGAAAACGGTCAGCAATCACAGAAGATCAATGCATTTACAAAAACAAACTTATCAATATCGTCACCTGTATGAGGTTCTGACTCGTTCTGACTTCCTTGACTGAAAAGGTTAGTTTTGTAGAGAACTCAGAACCAGCCCTTAACCAAACCCAGCATCTGAACATAAAGAGCCGCTGCAGGTAAACATTTATCAAATATTATTACGGTGAATAATTACTGTCTACCATAACATCTAAAAATAATAAAAGATGACCTCGCTGCTGTTTTCTTACTCATAGTAAATGGACTGTACTTACTGTGTATATATAGTGCCCTTCTATCTTATCAAGATACTTAAAGCACTTTACACTACAACCCGTGTTCTCATTTAACCATTCATACAGCACTCTACCAGAACTCTACAAAGACTAATCAGTGCTTTGTCACAGTCATACACCAATGGGACACACATCTGAGGCAATGAGGGATTCAGTGTCTTTCTCAGGGACACTTTGGTATGTGACTGTTGATGGAATCGAAACCTCAACTCTTGCATTGGAGGACGACTGCTCAAACCACTCAGCCACAGCCGCCCCATAGATAGTGACATCAAGAATTATTATATTGTAGAGAAAGGATCATTGAACTTTGTAATATTAATAATAACAATAAAAAGAGCAGGCACAGCAATTATTCTTCATTAGTCAACTAGAATTATGGAGTCACACTGTGGAAAATTTTAACAGAATAATTGTTAAGGAAACAATGAGCTCTAGGTGCTGACTTAAAATAAAGACTCGTTTAGCCCAGACACTGGTTTCTTTTTTAATTTGTTTATTTATTTTTACCAATCAAGTCCACTTTAAGATGATCTACATCACAACTTAAAGAACTTTAAAAAATATTTTCTATAGATTGGTGCCACAAACTACAGCAGATCTTCAGAGGCCCAGTAAAGTAAAGGCCTTGAGAGGTCTGGGTTGCCAAAGTGGCAAATGGAGGACTTTAGTAAAACTAGACAGATGGTTATAATGATAATGATGTCCAAATTGGCTCTCCCGGAAGCTTGCCTTATCTTATAAGAGTTGTTGGTGCAAAATCCCAAAAAATGTCAAATTTGGATTTATCTGACGGATCTCTGCAACAGTTGTCAAAAAAAACATTTATCAATTTATTGAATATTTGTTCACACGTACGGGTTGAACTTTCTGTTCAGCTCAATGTCACTGGCCAAATGTGAAAAGCAATTTTAATTTATTCATTTTATTTAACGTAAACCCACAATACACGGAAGAGCTTCATGCTAGTCATAACACATTGCTCAAGCTGTTATGGTGCGTTACACCAACTAACTAAGAATAAAAAGCTGTCAGTCAATTAATGGACTGTTTTAGGCAGAGAAGTAGTAACACTGAGTCTGTTGGTGTGGCTGTGTGGGAGACTGACGGTGTTAGCTATTTAAGGGCCTTCTATGCTAAAGCCATCAATGCCTATAAAACAAAACATATAAAAGTCTAGGATAGAAGTCATTTCGTGTGTGAAGTTTTTATATTTTTACTTGTACAATCATAAATATCCACAACTCTCATTCATTTCTTCACTGCTTTGTTTCATCTATACTTGTAAGTCATTGGAAAATGAGAAATAAAAGAAAATTAAGTGTTAATTGAAATATATATAATGCTCCTAACATTTAGTTATTAATACGAAAACATAAAAAGGACAAAAACATGCTTAATTAATTGCTCCTGGTAATCCAACCTCTTATGTCTCTCCTGTCTTGCAATCTCGCCCACTCGCCTCCTTACATCACTCCTGGTTTCACCCTAGTGCATCAATGGGAACGTGACGCCTCTGACAGGAATACTTGTAATTATCCTCCCACGCTCCTGTCTCTTGAAAGTGATTGGATGGCACGACTCGTTCCTATGTGCTAGCCACCGCCAACGCCGGATCTGCCACCAGAACCATCAACAGCATGCAGCCGCCCTTCCACGTCCCGCCAAATGCTCCGGCAGCCACTTCCCACCTGGGATTCCTGTGCGTCTCGCATTAAAAGCATTTAGGTGAGATGACAGGTGAAGCTCACACAGACAGATTGTAAGAACATATAGATCAGCAGCACAGGCTGGCACTGACGCACATTCACCCACAAAGGTGAGTAATTCTCACCTGTCGTCAATCAAGCTCTGTAACGTGTGAAGTAAGCTATACTTGTCTCTCTGTAATACTGTGCAGCCTCATCAAGGCGCCGCATGCTGCTTTTCATCTCTGCAGCCTTCAGAGCAAATGCTACATGTGGAAGTTAGTTGTTCGTTATATAACCAGACTTGGTTTTCTGATATTAAGAGAATCTGCTTGATGTTTTTACATGCGGGTTTTTCCTAACCTAGTTTATTTGTCATATGCAGATCAACACAAGGTCAACTACGCAATGAAATGCTCGGGATGACAAGAACCGTCTCGACACCTAAAGAGTCTGTGGACTGGGTTGTAAATTATGTAATTACTGCCGTAGATTAATGTTTTGCTTTGGACCATGGTAACATTTTAGGTCTGCAACACATTTTTCTGCAGTGTTGAACTGAAGTAGCTGTTCAGATCATTTGTGGTAGGGTTCTGTGAACAAGCAGTATCTTACCTGCTGCAGACATCTCTTTTAATTGGGAATTGGGAATTGGGGCTGAGATGGTGTGAGGTAGGGCAGCTGACTTAGGACCAGAAAGTAGCAGGATCAACTTCCCACCATGTCTACATGTTGTGCTGTCCTTAAGCAAGGCGTCTAATGCCTAATTGCTCCCCGGGTGCCATTGCCAACATAGCTGCCCACTGCTCCACCTGGGTGTATCTCACATTAGAGTTACATTCAGGCATAAAAAAAAATCTGACCCAACCCAAGCCCATAGATATTTTGTCTAAGCCTGACCCAACCCTATCAATTAACTGTAATTATAGGCCCGAACGCAGAAAAAAAAAAAAAAAGATTACACTTTTATTGCTTTTGTAAGCAAATCAGTTTGACATGATAGTTTTCGAAACGTATTTCAAAGAAAGGAAGATATAAAATTTATTGTTTCACCAAAACATTTTTAGAGTAAAATTATTTGGGGAAATATAGAACAAGGTTATTTTAATTGACTGCACTGCTCGCTTTGGCTTTTGTAGATGCTGCTATTTCCTTCACCGCAGATGACAGCAGAGTGCGGAGCGGGACGCGCACGGCCGATGATCCGGTTGTCCATCTGAAACTAAACACAACTTTTTTTTTAACCTCTTTCAACCGGCCGATCAGAACTGAGCGTGCACCTGACCTGACACGCATCAGTAGGTTTCACTGTCCTGGTTTTGTAGAGTGAGTTATCCCATTCTTAGCTTTTGTTTAATACTATCCAGCGCCGTTATTTCACTTATTGTGGGTCAATTGCAAAGCAGGATGGGCGGGGCCACATGTGCAATTAAAGCTGCATCAAAAGCCCGTGTCCAACCCGGCCTGCCCATCAAGCACATAATTTTGGCTTGGCCCGAATTTTGGGTCGGGTCGGGCATGGGCTCGGGCAAGAAATCGTAAATGTATCTCACATGTGATGGGCTAAATGCATTAATTAATTTCATCATCGTATAGAAACATACAATGATCACAACACAACACTTTACTGGGATTGAGCTGAAGACTTGTCCTGGTAGGACCAAGAACAAAGCTACCTTACAGCCACAAGTCTAAAAGTTTTATAGCAGTTCATGCAAATCCTAATTTACAAATCTTTACAGCAGCTTCAGCTTGACATTACATGGTTATGTTTTATAGAATTCAGTAATTATTTGCTAGCTCAAACAGTGACAGGAGCTGTTGCACTCCTGGTGCAGCAGTGTGCTTTTTTTCCAGCAGGAAAATCAAACTTTTTTTTTTTTTAGCAAATATGGTCATGTAGTTGAAAACTGACCACTGTGTAAAGATTTATACTGTGTTATAGTTTTCACATGAGCTTCTGAGATTTATTTTGGATTTAATTTGGCAGCAATCTATTTTGTTCTTAGCTGTGTGGTAGGCATTAGCTCGCAATTTCAGTCAAAATAGAAGTCCAGATCTACAACCTAAGGTTGCTCAAAATGCTGCAGTATCTTCAACAAATAATTGCTCATAAACGTTCCACAAAACCCAGTTTTAAAAGCACTGAAATGAGGGGCTAACCTATTACTGTCATTTTGATTTTGCACAAAGGCACCTATAAACTTATTTGTTTTTTGAGGCATTACAGTTTTTGTACTAAAAGGAAGGGAAGCTTTAGTTTGTTTAAAATAAATAGGAAAATAGTTCAGAAACTTTCAAAGCAGTCTTGCCCAAAAGAAAGATTAGAAAGAGATTTGCACATTTTTCCTCCATGATCTTAAGAATTTGAATAATTCAAATACTCTAAAGGAATTTCTGTGAGTATAAGCCAGGGGCACAAACCAAAGCTTCACACTCATGATCTCAGATATTTTTTTAGACAGCACGATATCGAGACCTGCCATTCACGAACAAATGAGATAACCACACGAGTGAGGGATTACTTTGGGCTTAAGATGTGCTTGCAGAAAAGAGGCCACACCTGAAACAGTCTGTTACTTGGCATTGGCAGTTCCAGATTATCTTTGGTGTGAAGCAAATACTATGTTTCACAATTTACAAAAAAATCCCCCTTGAATATCTCAACTTTTAATAATTTGTCTGAAATAGACAACTGAATATATATTTACTAAAGTTACAGATTTCTTTTTTCTTGCAAATTATAATAGTTGCTGTTTTATCGTGATTTGATTTTGTAAGAAAACGAATCACAGGTTTTTTTTACACACTAAGGCATCAAGAGTGCATACATCAGATCAAGTTTTTCATAAAGTTTCTGTTGATACTCAACATGCTTTGGGTAAACACTTAAATAAGTTGTTGCTTTTGTTTCAGTTGCGGTCTCTGCAGGGCTCATCACAACACGCAAATTTGATAGAAAATGTGCCCATTGTTTTTACCTGGGGAACTCTTTACAATACATCCTAGGCCTGAACCTGCAGCCTCAGGAATATAAGATTGCAGCACTGACCACTGATCTACAGCAACCTCCAAGTATGTAAGTATTCTTTGTTAAAATGGCGCCCAAGTTGCCTCAAATTATAGAAATAGTACAGTGAGCCAAGAAACCAAAACAATAACGTAAGAAATCTTCAAGAAAGGTAAATGGAGCTTACTTATATAGCGCTTTCCAGCCCCTATGAGGGACCCCAAAGCGCTTCACAGTACCAGCCATCCACCCATTCATACACACATTCATACACCGGTAGCGGTAGACTGCCATG
>JAVCKU010000128.1:19082827-19096319 GCA_032273985.1 Hypsolebias coamazonicus | reverse complement strand
TATATACTGTATATATATATACTGTATATATATATATATATATATATATATATATATATATATACACAACATATTGTTCAGCTGACCTGACATTTTTCATTGCATAATCTCAGGGATAGACAGTTTTATGCAATCAAAACATGGTTACTGTCAGTATTACTAAGAAACAGCCACCAACCCTTCATGTCTGCACAGGAAGTGTTGAGTAAAGGTCACCTTTGACCACATCAGAGGGTTTCTGTGGAAATATGACTATGTACGTTTTATAGATGCATATGTAGCTCTCTGTGCCTTCAACCTGGAGAAACTGCTTAAATGTCTGATTGGACCGATGAGCTAATTGCTACTCTGAATGCAGCTAAGTGGATCTTTTTAAAGTAAGTCCAAACTTTGATTGTTACTTGATAGATTCTTACAAAGCTGTTACTTCACAGTTAAGCCTTCATAGACTTCCATGGTTATAACACGTAGCACTTCCAGGGTATCCAGGGGTCACAACTGGTAGAAACTGTATAACACTTCAGCTGCAATAAGCACCTAGTGCAGGGCTATTCAACCAAATGGCTGAGGGGGCCACAGTTACTGAAAGCCAAGAGCTGGGGGCCGGACATCCAGCAGTTATTCTCATTAAGTAAGTTTGTTTTACAATTTAAAATGTAGTTTTCTTTAAAAATGAACCCATTGGTGGGCTAAACTGAGCACGCCTGTGGGCCTGATTTGGCCCCTGATCCACCAGTTGAATAGCCCTGACCTAGTGCTCAACTGATGGTGGTGTAAAGCAGTAGTTCCTGTACATTGCTACTTTGCCCCGTGACCCAGACTGTTTATGAAGTGTACAAACCCAGCTAATGAATCGTTTAACAAAGAGCACCATCAAACGTGATAAAAGTTTTGTGTATTTAAAACCAATAGTTCTGTTTGTGTGGAAGTGATGAGCACTTCAACCGTAGATTTCTGCCATCTTAAAATGACAAACATCAACTTTTACACTATCGTCAGCGTTGTTGTCAACGGTTCCATCCGTCTGTCGTCTTTACCCTCTTCTTTCTTTTTTGGGTCATGGGGTCACTGGTGCCCATATGCAGCCATCACTGTGTGAGAGGCGGGGGACACCCGAGAGAACATGCATACTCCACCCAGAAAGGCCCTGGGCAGGGATTTGATCCAGTGACTGTCTTGCTGAGAGGCGGCAGCTGTACCAGCTGCACCACCATTCTGCCTGTAAATGGTTATTTCAGCCAGAATATTTTTCCCTTCCTGCTGGTGTGAGCGTCAGAGTTGGGACTTGTTGCTGCTGCTGGTGCTCTTCATGCTAACAGTTGACCACAAGCATCTGTCACTTGTTGTGATGGGAAACTGATGTTCGTGTGTTTTGGAGATTATAATTTAGTGTTGCACTCTGGACATTGCTGCATTCAGACTTGTGAGCTGCTCAGTTCTGTCGGACCTGAACTCTGTCTGTCCAAACTGCAGCTGTTTGTACAGCTGCTAAGACAAACGTTCTTGAGTACAATTTTTCCAGAGAAACCCTTTTGTACATGATGTAAGTTGAGTCTGGTGAAGTGAGACAATGCTGTGAGCGCGGGGACATTCTGAACATCGTGCACTGCTCAGGTCTGAAAAACAGTGTCTGAAGTTTGTTTTTTCACTGCCGCAGCCTTTGGGACAGAGTCGGACACCACTGCCTGACCTTTCATTACATCATCCACACGTGTTGGAAAAAGTCTTTTAAATGTTTTATTTTTTTTGTGCAGACAAGAGAAATGTTTGTCATTTCTGTACTAAAACTACCTCCTCATTTGTCGTGTTTCTGTTTTTCTTTCTATTTATTGGTTTCATTTCAACTGTGCTGTTTATTTTTTCACTCCATGATGTTTTAAAGCTTAAAACAAGCTCTGCCATATTTTCTTAACATGTTGTCTCAGGTTACTTTTGACTGGTGTGTCGTCAGCTGATCAAACCCTAACATATCTTTGTCTTTTGATAAATTAGTGTCACCTCATATTTGCACTCCTGCCCTCTTTTATCATGAATCCAAAAGTGAAGATGCAGGAACGTCAGTGATGATGTCGTTGTCGTGATGCAGGATGCATTCTGGCTGCACAGATTGATTTCCTGCATCTACCTCATAAAACGCCTTTACTTATCTCGTGAATGGCTGTTTGCCATTTACATTATATTCCACAAATCAGGGCACGCCTGTGCGTTTGTGTGTGTGTGTGTGTTTATCTTCCATGTGTTTTCTGATTGTTGATTACAAGTGAGGCAGTTCAAGGCGACACAGGGCGCTATCATATCTGACTCCGTCAGCGTTGGTCGTGATCGATTATCAATCAGAGCGTGAAGCTGTGGTCAGACTGACACCGCGCACGTTAACGTTCGCTGGTGTGACCCTGGCGCTGTGTGGCACGAGACCACAGATACTCAGGAATCAGTGTTATCACTGAAGCTCACGTGATGTGAGCATGACGACACCCAGCCGTGTTTTGGTGCTTTACGGGTCTTGTTGTTTTTTGGTTTTTTTTCTGCATTCAGCAGTTTTACCCACATTTCCTCTAAGCTGATGGGCCAGCTTCCAGTATAAACTACTAGATTGTTTCAGCTGATGTTTGTGCTGTTTTCAAACGATCAATCTTTTCTGAAGTGATGCTCTGTCAAATGGTATTTTATCAGCTGAGACAGTAGCTAAAGGGCTGAAGACTTCCTCCAGCTTAGGCTAATGACTAGCTAAAGTAGGGCATTAAAAATGAGTCTTATGCATAAAAACATGATATACTGGTGTGTAAGAAAATGCTGTATAAGCTCATTTTACATGAAATCATTGATTTATTGCTGTTTTCTCAACTGAACAACGGTCGTGCATTCTGAGCGCAGCCGCTTATCAGCTGATTAAATTAATACTAACCAAATGTTGTCATGCAAAAGTGTAGAGGTTTAACAGTAGCAAATGTAGCGTTCTTTAAAACTGGATAGCTGATCTGGAGAACGAGTTGTTTTATGAGCCTGAAGAACTAATAAAAAATAGGCCTGCTGGGCTCGCCATTAGCCTAGCCTGGACCAAGACTTATGCACGTTTCTCCAAACTCCAGGCTCTGTCTTATGGCTGATAAGATGCATCACTTCAAAATGTCCAGATTGTTCCTTTAAAGTGTTTTTCGTCAGTTTCATGTTTGGTTACTCTCATGTTGCAGTGTTTGCTCTGTCATGAGAAGTGATGAGAAAGTTCCTAGAACCAGGAATGATCCTGTCTTTCAAGGCAAAGCAGCATACGGGCCCCCCGTGGTTCCGCTGCTGCACTGTCAGAACCCTGTTGTACAGGAGCACAAGACGAGGATGCAAGAGTTAAAACATGCCTTATCTCAGGGAAGAAATACATTTACACCATTGAATCAACTGAAATGTCTTTTTCTTATGAACTCTCTTGTCTGCTCTTGTTACTGTAACTACCTGTGAAGAATGTGATCCGTGTTAAAGAGCATGTTTAGAATGTGTTAGGACTTGAAACCAAATAAATGTGAACGTTATGCAACTGCAACCAGGCTGGTCTTTGCTTTTGTTTGTGGAAACATTTAGTTCGCCTGTAGCGTTAGCATCTTGTGAACATTAAGTTTTCAGCTCATTCCACAGTGTGCACTATTTGAACAACTCGTATGTTCAGACCAATCAGGATGTTTCTATGACCGTCTCATGTATTTGTGCATTTTGTACTTTTTAAAATATTTTGCACCCATCTAACTGGAGCTCTCCACATCTCAACGCCTTTGTGCTGATGAAACCTTGTACTGCTCATTTCAGCTTTTGTTCTGAGTCAGTTTTTTCTGTTTATTTGTGCTGATTTCAGCTCCTTTCTACTTCTTTGAGCTCCTTCATCTTCTTTCTACAAATTTGTTTAATTTCTTTTTTACTTTTTAACTACTGTTTAGGTCCAACAAGGTTCAGTCAGGTCCTCTGGACGGTTTCTTTTTGTTGAAACATTTCATATTTCATCCAAAACACTTCATCAGTCCGAGGAGCCACAACAAACTCTGTCATAAATGGCTCCTTCATATAGTGGGTCAACCAGTTTGATGGTGCTCAGATGGTTTCTGGAGTCCGCCCTCTCCCCCACCAACTCTTCGGAGGCAGCCATGGCCAACGTGGTTCAAAACGTCATGTTTAGGTGTTTTTCTGCACATTTTGAACCTGCTAAATTTGTTTTGTTTGTTAATATTGATCTTTTGTGTTTCAGATTATTAAAACATTTTTGCTCCTTTCAGCTTCTTTCTGCCAATTTCTTTTTTTTTCAGCAGCGCTTTTTGCTAATTTCATCCATTTTTAATCTGTTCAGCCTTTCTCCGCCTATTTCAGCCGATTCTTCTAATTTGCCACATTTCTGCTCTGTTCAGCTTTGTCTATATAGTGCTTTAGTTTTTCTACAGCTTTCCACTTTTATTTTCCTGCTGTCAGCAAAAGTTAGCTGTTCAAATTCAACTCGCATTAAGTTTAGCAATGAAACCTTTTCAGCTGGTTTCAACTTTTTTATCAGCTTTCAGCAAATATTCATCAAGCATTCACACCACAATTCAGCAGAAAATACTATTTATTTTTGTAATCACCCAATTCAACATGATTGCCACACGTAACTAACCCAAGCCAATACAAAAAAACAAATACATCTTAGGAAGTTTAACAGATAAAGTTATTACATATATGAAGAAAATTGTGGTGTGGTAGTAGCTGAGCGTAATTCTCAACACATTTTCTGAATGTGAAAACATGAGACATTGTATAACAGCATGAGATCGCAGCTCATTTCAAAGTTTGACTAAAAGGCAAATGTACTAAATTTATACAGCACCTTTCTATCTTATCAAGATACTCAAAGTGCTTTACAACAATCTGCCTCATTTACCCATTCATACAGCACTCTACTAGATCTATACAAAACTTATTGAACAAATAATTCTAAAGAGCTTTATCACATTCATACACTGATGGGATACACATCAGAGGCATGTCTTGCCCAGGGACACTTCAGCATGTGACTGCTGGTGGATTCAAACCCCCCAACTCTTGCATTGGAGGACGACTGCTCTAACCACTCAGCCACAGCTGCCCTGGTACTTTGGTGTTTTGTTTTTGGAGTCAGAGTTTGCACACTGGGTACATGGGGCTGTACCATCAATACAAAGTCACGCCCCGTCACCCAACTTGGTGACGGACTGTGACCTGTCAATCACAATGTAACCTTGTTAAAATACAGTATATAGTACATACCATGCTAAATATAAGCAGCTGTTTATCACATCTGCAGTACAGACAGCTCGGCTGGACACTTGCGTCTGTCAGTACAAGCCTTAGTGGATGTGTGTGGGGGGAGGATTTTACTTAGGAGTCTGCACTTCTGTGGTTCAGGTCTCCATTCCTCCAGCACAATCTAACTCTGGGCTCCTCTTCACTCATCACCAGCTCATTAACTCATCATGTAGGGTAGATTGATGAATTAAGCCATGCTCTGTGCCTCAGAAATCTGTTCGTATTCACCAGTCTGTAATGGTTTGTCTGATGCAGAATATGGAAATCTCAACAGCTTTGTGACTCCCCATCTCTACACCTCAATGTTACACTGTGATCTGCTCATTTACTTTTTGGTTTTCTTGATTTTCTGAGTCATGATCTGTGAAATAAGTCTGTCAAACATTGTTTCTGTCTCCTGACTGTGCTTAAGTTTTCAGCTGAGGAAACCTGACTGAATCAGCCATTTCCCATTAGTAAACCTTGTGTTTACCTAGGACACTAATTCAAGCAGATACCAGATATAAAGATCAATACTTGGTCCTTGTCTCAGTCAAAAATACCCATCTATTTGTCAATGCACTCAGGATTGTTGTAACAAAATGAAAAAATCTTTGAGTTGTCAGTCATTTAACAGATTCCAGGTTCCAATGGGGTTTGTTAAAAAGTCTGCTCAAAAACAAAAACTAACAGTTATTTAAAGCAATAAAACCAACTTTTTAATGTTTGAGCTAGTACTGCACAGTATATTGAAAATATATTGCCATCGCTATATCAATATTGCTAAGGGCTGTTTGGACTGTAATAACTCACAGACTGTGCTGTATGCCATTAATAAACTTGGACAAGCTGATGGACTCACACTGCCCTGATTTACAAACCTGGGTTTGACAGTGGCCAAGACACGAAACCCCACTGAAAATGTTTTATGCTGTAAATTAGAAGCGACAAGGGGAAAGAACAAAAGAAGAAGAATGAGAAAATGTACTGTATTTTTTTTACTATAAGGCGCACCAGATAAGATGCTTTAAGCAAAACAAAACAGATAGATAAGTCAAATTTTGTTCAACTCATTCACAATAACCATATAATTGGTTCTAAAGCACAACCAGAATTAATACATAAGGTGTACCTGATTATGAGGCTCACTGTTGATTTTTAAGAAAACTGAAGGATTTTAAGTGTGCCTTATAGCCCAAAAAATACAGTAAGTTTATTGCTATAATTGTAATGTTTGAGGTTTTTAAACTCAAAACCTATAAATTAAACTTGTTTTTATATTACTTTTCATCACTATGTCTCATTTACTAATTACTTACTGGCTTTACTTTACTTTAAAGTAATTTAATTCTACTTTTTTCTACAAAATATATTCCCCTTTAAAGTCCATTTTTTTCTTTTTCTTTTTTTTTTTTTAAGAAAACTCTTCTGGCATTGTTTTAGCAACTTATTGGGTAATCTATAAAGTGCACTTGTCAAGGGAATGTGCATACTCATCCTGATCCATAATTTTCAATGCTCTTTTACTGTTATTTGCAAATGATATTAAAACGTTCCATGATCCTTGCTCTGTGTAATAAACAGTCTTCATGTGACTGGTCAGTGAAGGGTCAGCATGAGATAGTTTTACTTATACTCAAGGTGATTGATACGAGTTACATAAATTTGAAGAGTCCTTGAGAGCTGCTGCCTTCCAGATTCCTTCCCCCTTCTGACTGCAGCTGGGTTCTGATAAGCTGGACAGGGCGGTGTGGAAGTTTCTCCAAAAATGATCTTTATGTTCAGGAAGTGAGAATGGGTCCGAGCCTCAGACACGTGAAAGCATTGATAAGTGTGAACCTGAAAATGCATTGATCTTCTGTGATTGCTGGCTGTGCTCCAAAGCTTTGGAAATAAATGTGATGAAGCCTACACCTGGTTGTTTTGGGAATCCCTTTTATCCACAGCACACTCATATCGCAATTTAACGTATAGATCAACATGTGTTCTGTACTTCAGACTGCAGGTCTGCTCATTATCCAGAAACCTTTAAAGGAAAAAAGATAAAAAATATATTTGAAGCTTGAGCAAGAAAACTCACAGCCTAAAAATCACCAAAGTCAATTTCTCATAGAGAAAATACTTTGTACACAACAAATCATGAATAAATGCATTTAAATTGAAAACTGCCATTGCATCCAGAATACTATTTTACCGGGTGTTTTGGTGAGGTTCTTGTTCATTTATATTCTTGCAGCCTCAATGGATTGACCCAGAAAAGACGCTGTGCACATGAGCTCTGTGTGATGCGGCTAAATGAACATATTATAATGCATGGAGAGATCTTTGTGCTGCGACCTGATTTGCATGTATTTGAGATTAATATCATAGAAAAGCAATTTATTGATTTGAGTTTCAGCAACACAATATTTTGTGTAAATTAGAAGCATGTTCGGGTTGATTCTGTTTAATTAAAGCACTGCTTTTGTTTTTGTACATCATTTTTGAGATTTCTAAGAATTAGTGATTGTTTCAGGACACATTTTTGAAAAATGTTTAGTTTTTTTGGTTGGGGGCAGGGCAGTGATTTTTTTTTTTATGTGTGCGTGCATGTGTGTGTGTTTAAGTTATTTAAAAAGGAAAACATTTTTTTTATCATAGTCAAGTTAAATGTAATTGGCTGTGGTAGCTCAGTGGTCAGTGCTGCAGTCCTGTAATCCTGAGGCTGCAGGTTTGAGCCCAGGTTGCATCAGGAAGGACATCCGGTGTAAAAAAAAATGTCAAAAACCTTTTTTGTAAGTTTGCTCACTGTGGTGACCCCGAGGGAGCAGCCGAAAGAAACTTTGTCAAGTTCAATGTCTTGTAAGCACCTACTGTAAGGCAAATTTTCATCAGCCGTTCCTTTGCCTGATAAAATGCACCCAATGCAAAAAATAAATGAATAAACAATAAATAAATCTGAATAAATAACTACATTGTACAATTTTTTTTCAGTAAACCATAGTTAAATACAAATCTGTTCATATCAAAATCTAACTGTCTAATGTGTCCGTTTTCAAAAAGCTCATTACTCCATGTCTGCAAAAGAAACCTGCAAAAGAAAAGAACTGACACTTTATTTATCCGTTCACCTCTGGAAACAATACTGACCTCCACTCTGCTCACTTTTGCACATGTTGTGATGTTCACTTCCTGTTCTCTACAAAATAAAATCCATTTTTACTTCTCTCTGTTTCCTGTGGGTTTTTGATCTTAGTTTTTTTTCCTGAACCCTGAGGTTATTAACAATCATTATGACTAGCTCAATAAGTTAATTAATTGTAGAAGTACAACCAGTGATTGTTTCTTGAAAGACTCAATAAAATCTGTCCAATGGTTTGTGAGACATTTTACAAAGTTAACGGCAAAAAGTTAATGTCAAAAATGTAAATGAAGATCTTGTGCAATTTTTAAGATTATTTTTGTCATCAGTATGTGTTTCAAACACTAAACTTGAGTGCAATATCTGTCAAATTGACTGTCATGGTCATTTTTGTGTTGGCTGGTCTCTTAGCTGTGGCAGCCATTCCAAAAGTGAATCAGTTTTAGATGTTTCTCAATTATTCCTTTTTGAGTTTTATTCTAATCTATTCAGTGGTTGGTGAAATACTGTTGGATTCCAGTGTTTTGTTGTCTGCAGTTCTCCTGGTGACAGGCAGGCGCCGTTGAGCAGCAACTGGAGCCAGTTTGGTTGACGAGCTCCAGGACTACTTGAGTGTTCCTTTCGATGCTGGAGCGTTACATACCAACTGGTATGGTGTCAGCACTTGTGTTATAGTGATACCTACACGCTTTTGTGTTCTTCTAGCACCAGTTTTCTCTGTGGAACAAACTCTGGACCTACCTGAGCACCTCTTGAGCGTCCAAATTGGACCCAACATTAAGGAACCAGTTGCCATTTACCTTTACTCACCTAACACAGCAAGAGACCAACTTACGTCTTCTCTGTGTGGACAAATCCTAAAGACAATGTAAGAGTAAACTTTCAGAGCTGTTTTGGACCCATCCTATTTACCCATGATTCTCCTTTGCAGATCCTTCCCTGAGTCACCTGTACATATTCCTCTCATATCACTTGTAAATAAACTGCATTACGAGCTTTGAGCAGCAATAGGCAATAAAATCAAGTTCACGGAGAAGCAGCTTGCAGTTCCCATAATCTGAGTTTAAACCCTGGTCCAGACCTAGGAAGAAGTACGGCTGTTTAAAAGAAAGAGGCCAACAGTAATTGTTCCAAAAGTATTATTCAGGTACTAAAACCCAAGATACACACTTGGCAGGATGCAAAGTGCTGGACTCTGTCCACATCATGATCCCCTGCTCCAGCTCTTCATCCTCTGCTCTTCCTCACCGTGGTAGCTGATTTGTCATCCCCATGACCCCGTTCCCAAAAGGGAAGGAAACCGTCTTTAGTGTCACAAACTCTAATAAGCCTTGCACCCACACAGACCCACCTACTGTCCATCTCATTAAATCTATTTAAAATCAGCTGCCACGTTTGGCAATTTAATTGTTGAGGGTGAAAACTAAAACAGATACTGCTTAAAACTTCCATAAAGCACGCAATAAAAACTCTAATGGTACAAAATAAACCGTGCATCATGTAAAATTGTCGTTTTCACACTTCGACAAGACAAAGCATTTTGAGGTCTAAGTAAACTTTATAGCTGACAGTTTTACAATTTAAGAGTTGGGTGAGCTCAACGGAAGGAGAAAAACAATCGATCAGATTTAAAATCCATTTACATCTTACCGCTCATACCCTTCAGTTCATGTCCTTAGAGATGTATTAACATGACAGACGGGTAGAGCCGAGGTAAACCTCTGAATTATGCGTCAGTCTGTGAGTTGGTGGAGAGGATTAAACCAGACATGTTACTACTTACTGTGAAATGCATGAGCTTATATTATTATAAGAAATTAGTTCATGGTTTACAGGAAGAATTGTTCACATGAGCACGTCTGGATATTTTGAAACACTTGTTGAGGTAAAACGGTTTATTCGATCCGCTCAGAGAATTGCAAACATGAGAAACTTTTATCGACTCATTTTTCAGTTGAATTAGGATTATAAATCACTATTCTTACGTATTGATCTAACATTTATTGTTACTAATGTAGCACAAGTAATCACATACAAACTCTTTCTCCCGAAATGTTGAAATATTTTCTTCAACGGTTCTTTTATTCTGAAGGTTAGCAGACACTGATTCAAATGACTTTTACTGTCAGTAATAACTACGTTTATTGTGTTTGAAACTGTTAAAAAATAAACAACTATAAATTCATACCACTGCACTCGATAAACACTGAGAGTAATCTTGTTCTGAAGAAAAAACAAGAAAACAGAGTTACTCAGGCTGTTTTTGATTCATGAGACGTTTGACGGTGGAAAATAAGAGGATCGCATTAAGGACATGATGCAAGAAAGGGCAACAGCTTGACAACCGACCACAAAATAAAATAAAAATATTACAAATGATGATTTGGAATGGACAGAATAAAAACCTTTTGTACAGCCTTTCCTTGATTAAATGGCTGATTAATATTTTAGCTACATGTGATTATGCACAGTTTAACAAAGCACTCATACTATTAAATGTTAATGAAAATAAAGAGAAAAAGACGATTCACCACAGTTAATGCATCTCTACAACTATCTTTATGGAGCCAAATTCCTTTCTTCACATTTTCATTTTAATGTTTTTAATGAAAATCTTGAATTTATTTACAAGCAGCCGAAATTAGCTTAAATATGCTAAAAAAAAAAAGCTAGCTGAAAAGGTAGTACAAGCTTAAATTAGCATAAGAAAGCCTGTTTGCCCAATTTGGCTGGAAAAAAGCAGAAATGAACACAAAAAATGGAAATTGCCTGAAACATACTGAAATTAGCATAAAACAGCTGAAAAGTAGCTTAAAATTTGCAGAAAGAAGCTAAAATCACCAGAAGGGAGTAGAAAGAGCGTATTTTTTGCTGACAGGCTGAAAAAAGTTTAAATGGGTGCAACAAAACTGGAATTAGCTGAAAAGGCTAAATTTAGCATAAAAACTGCTAAATAGTAGCTGAAATAGGATAAACTGAAACGTGCAGAAATAAGCTGAAAGGAGCATAACAAGCTGAATTCAGCAGAAAGATGTTAGAAGCACAAAAATGTAGTTAGCAGAAAGAATCTGAATGGGGCACAAAACAGCTGAAAAAAAAAAAACAGCTGAAATTAGCTGAAAAATTTTAAAATTTGCTCAAGGAAGCTGAAAGAAGCTGAACCAGAACAAAATGTGAAAGGAGCAGGAAAAGATTGTAAACCCATCTAAAGATTTGAAGGATGTGAATTGAGCACAATTCATTTCCTGTGAGATTAAAAAGTGGCAGAAAAGCCTAAATAATAAAAAAAAAAAAAACTAAAGGTGCACCAATACCAAATGTCATTGCAAGATTGTCCTGAAAGAGCTGAACGTTTTGATATATTTGTTGAAAGAGCACAAATAATTGCAGAACGAGAAAGATGGCTAAAAATGTACAGAAGAAAAATGGATCACAATAGTGTGAATGCTTCATAAGCGTTCACACAATGAGCTAAACTGTTTGGGTTAAATATGATCTAAACTTACAGACATTAGAGTCTAAAGACGGGCTTTGTAAAGATGATTTCACTCTGAAATTGCACCGTTTGCTCACTGAGTAGTTTTGTAGTCTGCACTCCATTTAACAGCATATTTCTAAAAGCTGTTTGGTGTTTGGCCGAGCTACATGATGCTCGTGGTTATTCAACCTAACAGCTGTCCAATAGATTTTATATGCACCCTGTGAAGTCTCTGGCTTATCGCACTGAGGATAGTCATTTTAATCCCGTAGGTCTTTAAATATAATTTGTGGTGTTTGCGCAGTGTTCTGCCCTCCTACAAATAATCAGCAAGCTTTTGCAGAGTTTATGAGCCTGATTGTAATGTGTCCTTCCTCCCACACCAGACATTTTATCACTTTGTCTCCACCGGATTGTTGTTTACATGCCTCTGTGGGGCTGAGACGGCGTGGACTGCTGAAGAGGTCACCTGAGGTTCACTGTGCTCCGTGACACAAACAGCGAGGAGAAGACAGACCCCCGAAGACCTTTTGTTCACACCAGGAGTGGAGATGAAAGGTGTGAACTCAGCTGACATGTTGATTACAAGACACTCTCATTTCTGATAAAGTCTTCCGAGCATGAGCTCGTTTCCACACTTAAATCCATTTAGCAACTTTTTAAAATGAAAACAAGTCCAAGTGAACTGGACATTATCATGTAGGACATGTTTGCATTTTTAAATGCAAAAAGGAAATTAAAAGTATGAGAAGTAAAACTGAAAGTCAGCCTCGAGTCTTGATGTCAACTCAACAACGTTTGTCCTGCAGACCTCAGTGAGACGTTTTCACCAGACAGAAGCACCGAGTTACAGAAATTTAAACATCCTCCTGATTTGTAGACCAGTTGCTTCATGGCTCAACAGATATCATTACCAAGTCAGACTGGACACCAGCTCAGAGTTTTAGATCCAGATCTCTTAAAACATGGGACTTCACTCTCGTCATGGCAGATCAAATGAAAGTTTCCTTGAAGAAGTGTGTTTTGCATGCAGCCTTGCAAGCCACTGTTTTACACACAAACGATCTGTTAGAGCTCGAAGCATGTTTTTGGGGAGAAAGGCACATGACTGATGAACCAGCTTTGGCCCCATCTGCAATTGCCAGACCAGTTCAAACTGCACCCAACTTTAACTTCTTTTCCCACAGCTGATGGACCAAAGTGAAACTGTCTTCCTGTAGCTTTTTCAGGCTCGACCCGGTTAGAGCCAAGACTCAGCCACCAGGACTGGCTCCAGGATGGGCCCTAATTTCAGGCAAGGTAATCAGTTTCGTGTTGTTTTCTTTAATCAAAGCATTTTTTTTTTTTTGGCTTAATAATTAGTGGACTGTAAATACAAAAAACATAACGTGAACAAAAACAAATAAGAGGGGGATAGTGGAAGAGGAAAATGTAGTACACTGATAAGAAAGAAGAAACATCTGCATATAAGCAGACAAGACTGTTTCTGTTGATTCTTTAAAAACAAAAGTTTGATATCATCAAGACATTTTTCAATACTTATTATTATGCTGGTGAAGATTCTCAGTCATCCAGGACATGATAAAATCAAAAAAAGTTCAATACAGAAACAACTGGAC
>JAVCKU010000128.1:19071579-19082727 GCA_032273985.1 Hypsolebias coamazonicus | reverse complement strand
CGTGTGTCTGTGTGTGTACTATCTCAGTCCTTATAACCTCACTCTCTAACCTGCTTCTTTGAATTGAAAAAGCTCTCCATATAGAGAGCGAAACGTTTTCCTCTTACAAATAAAGTCCAGTTGTTTCTGTATTGAACTTTTTTTAATAATTATTATTATTATTACATTAAAAGACGTCATTACAGGAACCAATACAGAGCCTGTTTTTCTTTTTTTTAATTTACACAAACATTGCCTAAATAAAATTTAGGAAAGAACAACATCGAGCCTGCGAACATTTCAAATTACTCCCAAATGTTGTTTTCAGAAATAAACGAGGCAGCTGCATCAATTGTGCCGTTGTGCGAGGAGTAATTGGTAAGGGTGAGTGAATGGCATGTCAGACACTTGGTTACTGTTCAATCTGCAACCCCCTCTTCAGCCATGTGCAACCAATATCAAGATCCTGTCAGAGTTGGTTGCGCACAAGAATTTCCAAACCAGAGATGGGCAGCGAGCTTGAACAAGACTTAATTAAAGCAGCTGATTAAAAATATGATTCTAGGTGAAGAAAATAAAACTCTTCTTTGTGACTCCAGATTTTATGGTTGAGCAGAAATAATATTTTTCATATTGTGCTTCGATCTCTTTGTTCAGTTCTCTCGCTTCGATGAATGGTAGAATATATGTCACGAACTCATCAACAACATTTTGATCGATGGATAAATGAAAGTCACTTCGATAAACAAACATCTTCAGGTGACTTGATATTCCTCCCCTCAGCGCTCTGACTTTTCAGTCAATTTTAATTAACCTTTCTCATCTCAGCTGGCCACACTTTATTTCCGCATTTCCCCCCGGTCTATTTCTTTGTAATTCTTTTCTCACGCTCAAGTGATGATTCAGACACCGAGAAGCTGGGGCGCATCATAAAGAAACGTGCGGCAGCTCTGGAACAAGACCCGTCTCCTGACGCAACTGTTGGAGAAGTCATAAACATGAAGGGTTTATCTGATTAATTCCAGGTTTTTTTCGTCTTCTTCCAAACAGATTTATTTTAATTAACACTATAATTATCTTGTTGACAACACAAGTGTTGTAAGATAGTGCACTCAAGGCAATGCGGTACTGTAATTATATTAATGTTTTAGTGAACCATTAGCAATGATCTTGACAGTAACAGCTGCAGCCCAGTAAGACAACTCCCTTACTTATGAGTCTAAACAGGGTTGTATCTTCAACAAATCTGTATAACTTTTTTTGCAATGAATATAATTGAATATTCATGTATCAGCAGAGTGAAGGTCAAAGGGCTAAGCACACAGCCTTGAGGAACCCCTTTGCTCATGTGTGATATCTTACTATCAACACAAACTGCTGTCTTCCTGAAATTTAGTTACAAAGTGGATGATGATGTCGCAGGTGGATGGTACGTTGTTAAATTTTGGACTTTGCAAACTCTGGCTCTGGGTACAAATTTTCCCTTTTTCTACATCAAGAATCAACATTTAATCTTGAGCAAAAAACATACACATTTGACAGGCCAGTGAAAAATCGAATCAGTTTATTTTTACAAATTCACTTTTTGCCGTAAACTTTTCTACAGAAAATGTGCTGCACCTCATCAGACGTTTTGATACGCTTTCATTAACCAGCAAGGTTTTCTACTGTGCGTGTCATTTTGTTCGTTGTGCGTTATGATTATGTTGTGTCAGATCATTAGAAGACTATTCTTCTGCTTGGTTTTGGTATGATACTGCTACGGAGGAGGTCGTTCCTTTGCTATCATAAATGTTGGATACATGGGCAGCTGAATGTCATAAATGACATTTGCTGCTTTTCATGCCTGGACATTACACAGTAGCAACTCAGAACCTTTCCAAATGGTGTCCTTTACTCCCCAGGTAGGTCATTGTATGCAGGACAACAATTTTGCAGCAGCAAATGACAACACTGCAGGGTTTAGGACACCATGTAGAGAACAGAATGCAGCTTAGGAAAGTTTCAAACAGGACATGAACGGGAACAAGACATTTCACTTTACTCAGAGATGACATTTGGATTTTTGAACCAAAGAAAGTAAGAAAGAAGCATCAATCATGTCTGGTTTTTGATGCTCTGTTATTTTGTCAGAGCTTTGTTTTCTGCAAGGTTTGGGTCCACTTATCTTGTAAAAGTCATCATTGTTAGAGAAATAGAGTCACTGCAAATCAATATAAAACAGTTCAAAGTAATCTCCTTTATCTCATACGTCCTGAGGCAGTCATTTAACAAAAAGGTCACCTTGTTTCAATTTTAAACTTTACATATCGAACCCCAAAATGATTTTAGCTTTAAATCATTATAAATCATTATGTGTAATCACAAATGAACAATGGCGGTTGCTGTTATCATTACGGAACTAAAACAGGAAGAAGTGAGATGCTGTGTATAAAAATACACAATATTGCTCTCATAAGAATTGAAAAAAAAAAAGTAGCTGCCTGCTGTTAATAATAAAAAGCACTTTATTTAATCTTCAGCTCTTGGGACTTCAGCAAAAACAGAGCATTTTCGGCTGCGTCTGGAGATTTCAGTTCTGTTTTAATAGGAATAAGATAATTTGAAGTGAGGTTCTATAGACAGTATGCAAATCTGTTGTAGATAACTTTTTCAACAACCTTAAATTTATAGAAATACAGATTAATTCTGAAAATTGATGAGCTAACAGCTAGTTCAAATGGAGACAATGGCTGCCATCTTAAAACAACTTTTCATTTATTTTATTCATTTATTTATTTATTTATTGCATTGCATGTGATTACCATTTTAATATTCTTTATACCCCTTTTTTCTGCATGGTTATTCAGACAGAAATGTCACAGTGCCTCAGGCAAGCCCCCAAAGTGCTACAGCTGGCTGCTGCTGTTACGCGTTGCATTTGCAAATACAGTAACCATAAATTTATGTGTAGTTTGTGCTATTTACTAAATTTTCAATTTGTTTCTCCTAAATATGGGTTGAACTGATTTTTTTTAATGTTCACTTATGCATGACTTAGTTTTTGTTTTTGTTGAGATTGACAATGTGATTTTTTTTTTTAAATGTGTCCTATTATGTATTACATTCTAAACATAAAACAGGTGCGCTTACCTATCCTTGAATGTGTGAGTTGTCCCTTTACAACAAAAGTGCTTTCATCCTGTTAGGATCAACAACCAAATGATTTATTGACTGTGGAAATTATGTAAGATACAATATAAGACTCTAACGACCACTAACTCAAAACCCTGCAGAATATCTGTGGGTTTTGTGTTGGACTGTGTACTTCTCTATTATCAGAAAACTCAGTGGTTACTTATGAAAGTTTTAAGTGTGTGGAATTAGTGCTATATTAAAGAAATGCCATGACCAAACACCTGCAAAGACTCAACTTTTAAAAATGAATCTTGTTGAGTAAGGATTGGAATTAGTTACATCATGTATGTTTCAAATGTTGTTTTGAGATTATATGACATATTTGATATTTTGGGTGGTTTTAAAAACATTCACACACAGCTAAACAAGTTAAACAATTTCGATTCTCGTTTTCTTGGGAATGATAAGAAAATAATGGGCACATTTGTGGTCAAGTGTTTGTACGTAGCTGTTTTTATTTCTGCTGCTCCCATCTGCAGGGCTCACCACAGCATTTTGGCAATTGCTTTGTGCGGGATGCCCTTCCTTACAAGAACTGGACTTGAACTTGCAGCCTCAGGGTTACAACACTGACCATGGAGCCCCAAGTGTTTGTACAGAACAAAATGAAGTGTCCCAAACTTTTGGCTGGTACTGTGCATTTAAAAGGAAATAAAGTAATTTTAGTCTGGACTGGGGTGGGGGTGGGGGGTGCGGTGACACTACCTCTGTCTGTTCAAGTAGAAACGCTCAGCCTGGACTGACGTCTCATCTCTGAGGAACAAGACCAGAACACTCACAGACTTAAGCACTCCTGTATCTGCCTCCCCGGCTGCCTCAGATATTTTTATCAACCCCCACAAGTAAAAGGCAATGATAAAATGTAGAAAAGTGTTTTTGTTGTTGTTGTTGTTGTTGTTGGGTTTTTTTTGCGGGGGAAGATGTTAGTTTTGATATGACAGAACGTGCAGATTAAACCAAACAGTTTTGATTTTGTTTAGGCTGTCATGTTTTCATTTATAAAACTATCCATTTTAAAATATTCAAACACATAAAACCTTTGTTATTAAAACCTAATCATTCACTTGTTCATTTTGTCACACCCACTGTGTCCTGGTGATGGCTGTGTCTCTTATGAGGTTCACGCTGGACAAGTGACCAGCCATCGACTACATACACAGAATTCCTGAAATCAATTGAGAATCCACTGGTGACATGTCGTGTGGAGCCACATTGCAAAGGTGGAAGAGCTGAATGAAAATACTTTCATAACACTTTGATAAGAAAAAGGAAAGGATGTCAAGGCAGCAAACCAAACATTACAAATTAAAATTCAGCAGGAAGCATGAAAAGCAAAAGTCATAAAATAAACAAATATACGAAAAGGACATACCGAGGACATGGAACTGTCAGCTCTGAAAAAATGTTGAAAAGACCAGGAGCGATTTTAGCTGGGAGATGTGATTACTGAGAGGGAACAAGTGAGCATAATGAGTGTAAGCAGAGCAGGTGTGAACAGTGAACTGAAGGCAAAGATGACAGAGGAAACTACGACCAATGGCACAAAGGGTAAACGAAAAAAACAGACAAAACACAATAAAATGTCTGAACATAAAGATAAAAGCACGACACAATAGTCACAAGCTCACGCATTGACACGGTAAGAAACATGGCTACAAAGTTTTCCCAATTCAACTTTAGTTCTTTTCCTTTTTGATATCGCTTACTGATGGATACTTTTTAGTATGAACATTATAACTACAGTATATATTGGCTGAGATAGTTGAGAACATTATTGTCTCAATACCCAGAGCCAAAGGACTGGTGATGAACAACTCAGACACAAAATAGTATCAATTCAGTGCTTTTATTGAAAATGAGTAATATTTGAGGATGAAACAGGAACCCTGGGGAGCAAGGAGATGAGGCAGGTCCAGAGAACAACAAACGGGTTACTCAGAATGTGCAGCTTCTTTACTGGTAGATGGTTGGTAAGATGTAGGGTTCCAAATCCCTGTACAACCATGAGAAGATCCAGTGTGCTCAAGGGGGGCGTGTGGTTGGAGGGCGAGGTGAGCAGCTGCACAGGTGAGGTTTCCAGGGGTTCACGAGGAGATCCAAATACTCAGGTAGGTTTCAGAAGTTTGGAAAGAACTTAGGAGAAAGGTGAGTAATCACAAGGCTTAGAGGTACACAAAGTAAAGTGCTACTGTCATCATTGTATGTTCTCATACAATGGCAAAACAATTTCTCTGCATTTAACCCATCGCACCTGGGATGAACCCAGGTGGAGCAGTGAGCAGCTATGTAGGCGCCCGGGGAACAATTTGGGGTTGGGTGTCTTGCGCAGAGACGCCAAGACATGTGGGAATGGCTGAGGATCGAACCTGGGACTTTCGAGTCCCAAGTCGGCTGCCCTGCCTCCACCTCATCTCAGGGCTAAAGGGTACAAACCATACGCAGGGTAATGCTCCAGCGTCGAAGGAGAGTCATCAGCTGCCTTGTGTTTGGAGGCTCAACAGGACACGTTGTCTGCAGGTGTGGAAGTATGGTGCCCTCTGGTGACCAAAGACAGGCATGGGACAGTAACTACCACAACTATCCCCCTCCTGCTTTGAGAACATGCCCAAAACATTCTTATCTCCATCTGGAGGTTGACTCGCCGACGGACATTGATCATGCATATGACTGCGGCTGGCTATGAGGGAACGTCTGCTGGACTCTGCTACTGTATAAAAGTCTGCAGCAAACTCTGTTCAACGCTCATTCTGGGACATGTTCCATGATAAAGCGAGAATATTTTTCTCCAACACTTACAGTTTTCTCTGGCGTTAGCCATTTTAGGATATGATCATAATTTATTGGTGACAGGACCATGATGGAGAAAAACAAACAGAAAAACAGCCAATTTGTTGTTTTGGTTTCAAAAGCACAAAGTATGAGCATTAGATCACAAAAACGCTGTTCACAAGTCATAGGTTCACTTAAAACATTAAAAACTGTTAATATTTCTTACTCAGCTCGCTTTATTTATAAGAACATAGATTTTGAAAACTTTGTCCATACTTCAGGCAAAACAAACACGATGTTAAAACTTGGCTCTGGAGGGGACTGACCTTAAGGTCACGATAAGCTTCAGTCCCTGCTTATAACGTCAAAACAATCTCTGCATACATCTTGTATAATTAGATGTACAGTACCTGGAAATGAAAACGTATTCCCTGAGGATTGCATGTAAACTGTGGCAAGATGTTCATTTTGATGGAAAGCAGAGAAATTTTAACTTGGATAGAAATTTAAAATTGAGTTCAGTGATCTTATCCGTGGTTTCTTAAACAGTTCAGAGCCTCACAAATGCGAAACTGGTCTCCAGTGGGAAAAAAAAAAATCACTTTCTCCAAAAAGACTAATCTGGATTTAAAACAAATTAAAGTTTCTGGAATAAACATTTCCATAAATAAGAAAGTTCATGCTCAATAATTATTTCCATAAATAATTGTGGATATTTTTCCTTTTATCTTCTGATTCAGCTTTCGAACATGAAGCTTTTGGTAGATGCTGATCTCATTTTTATTATTTATTTATTTATTTATTTGTTGCTCCTGGAGCTATGCCACCATTCGTAACAGGATAGAAATTAACGTTATTGATTTTCAGAAACTCTTGTCTTTAGAGTGAATAATTTATATTAGAGAAACAACAGAAGAACCCCGGGGACTCGAATGAGTCACTTGTAATCCTGATGTGTCTGTGAAAGCCTGTCCTCTCCGAACTTTGCCGCCTCAGTGGGTTCAAACGAGCAGCGCTGTTAGTGAGCAGCTTCCATTATGAGGCCTCATCTCTAATGAGGTCCAAAAAGCATATTGCCCAGTGAACCGTGATTTTCTCACCCTTTCATTTGTCTTCTGTAGCTTTCCTCCTCTCCTGTCTCTCTCCCTCATTGCAAACCAACTGCATAGCTGCATTTTCCAAGAATTTCCAGAAGTTGAGAGACATCTTTACATGCAAGGGGAAATCAAACCCAAGATTTTGCCAATAATTAACTGGGGTTAATAGGGTGCAATAGGGTGTAATAATTAACCTTTTTCTAAGACAGAAGTTACACCAAGAAATTGCTTGCTATGGCAGGTAATTGTAATCAGACCTAAAAGGCTTTTAAAAAGCTGCAAAAACTTCTTGTTCTGAAAGGTGGAAAACAAATCATCTATTTTATATCCCATTTTAGATATTCCTTCCTGACATGTGTGTCATGTATGTTGCATGAAAACTACTTCCTCCCTCTCATAACTCCTGTTCCTTAATGCTGCCTAGTGGAGCAGAAAGTCCGTAAAAGACATTGGGAACAAAACGCAACACTTTAACAGAACATGCTTATCTTTATTTATGTATCTTTAAATCACTTCTTGGTCTGTTGTCTTCATACATCTCCTCCTACATGTCACTGTGTGTGCAGCTACAGAGTGCACTCTCTGGACATTATTACCTGCAGCGTTCCCTCAGTGAGGACTGAACTAGGCAAGCGGGCCTTCTCCTATTTCGCTCCTGTTTCCTGGAATACAGGCTGTCCTCGACCTACGAACGGGTTCCGGACCTAAGGACCGTTCGTAGGTCGATCCGTTCGTAGCTCGAAACCGAAAGTAAAAGGGGCCGTACGTCCCGTTTTTCGGCCGAAAACGCCTTATTTACAACCTAAAACACCGCCAGCATACATTTTGTACCTCTAAAATGTATTTTAAAGCAGTTAGCTTGCTAACAGACAAAAAAACCCTCAGAAAATAATGAAAAATAGTGCCGTGTGCAGCCCATATGCAGCCGGATGACGTCATATGGTGCGTTCAGGTGCCGTTCGTAAATCCGAAACGCCGTAGGTCGGGCGTTCTGAAGTCGAGGACAACCTGTAATGACTTTAAACAAGGTCCAAACAAAAACTTGCAAAGTGTGTGGTATCAAGATAATAGACGCTGGATCAACATCTGAAAACACACCCGGACAGGTTGGTAAGTCTGTTTGGCTAATGCTAACTGTTGTAGCCAAGAGACGCTAATGTGATTATTTGTATTTCCTGAATATTTGAGGTGATCTTTTTTTGCTTGTCAGTTGCCAAACCTGTTTACAGATACATCATTACTGTAGCGTTAATGATTATGCTGTGCTTCTATGCTGCTGTGGTTGTTATTACCGTCAAGCTGTTAGCAGGGCCTGCTAACAAGACCTGCTAACGCTAACAGAACAGAACCATGCTGCTGAAATAACCTCACTGCTAACAGAACCATACTGTAGATGCATTTCTTTTTCAGCTTTGGCACTTTGTTTTTAGTATTTTGGTTGTATTTTTAGTACTTTGTATGTTTTAGTATTTTTGCTGCATGTGTTGGTATTTCTTGTTGTTGATATTTTTTTGTGAGTCGAGATAATTCTTCTTGTCCTAAGCATTTCCTTGCATGTTTACCTCGTGTTGATTTTGCATATGACAAATAAAGCAAACCTGAATCTGTCCTGTTGATTAATGTGGGCTGCAGACAGGTTACAAGTTTGCTATTCACTATGAAAACTTTAACTGTTAACACAACGTTACTTAATAAGCTGTTGTTACACCAGTTTCAAGGGGCTAGAGATTATCTGTCAATCTATATGTAAAGGAAGTGTCATAACTTTTATCAATATCCACATTAAATTTCCTTGTCTTTATTTTCCTACAAATACAAGGAATTTATCAAAGTAAAGAAAGAGCCCAGTGCAGAGGGATAGAGCAGCATGGATTCTTTCTGCATTCAGACAAGACATTTGCAGGAATACAGCCAGGGCCATTCCAGAGAGACAGCTATCGCTGAATCCATCATACACGAAGGCTGCACTACTAGACCCATCATTCTGCTTCTTTTGGCTAGAGCAAGACGTCCTGGCACTGGATGAAGCCAAGAGTGAGGTGAAGGAAATAACGGGTACGTATACACATACTTTCTAAATGCACTGTAAACACAATATGCAATTCTACTGTCTAGAAATCTTTAGACCCACATGTACTGTAGTTACATGTGGTTTAATAATTTGTCCATCAACATTGTGCATTTTATATCAGCATATTGTTGTTAACCATGATTTTTATGGTCTTTCACAGACCTCATTGTAGCTGAAGCTAAAAAAAAGTCAAGCCACCTGAGAGGAGTAATGGAGAAGAGGATAAGGAGGAGAACTACCTACAAAAGCCCCACGTCCATTTTCTGGCTACTGGAAGAAATGTACCAAGACGAACAAAGAACATGACTCATCTGTCAGAGCAGAGCTCATTCGTTACATCCAGGTATCCGCTGATAAAGAAAGTGTGCTGCCTAGATTTCTGGAAAAGGCACGCAAAGGTATTTCAAAGGCTCTTTCTTGTGGCTATGAGAGTACTTGCAGTTCCTGCCACGAGTGCACCAGTGGAGAGGGTATTCAGTCACGGAGGACTTAAAATGCGCCCCCCACTGTGTCCAGTTTAGTGCAACAACTCTATCCAACCTGATCTTTTTTAAATGCAATCACGCTGTTAATTAAATTAAGTCTTAGGATGCTGGAAGACATCTAGAAGCATATTACCAGAGAATAACCATTCTTACCTTATTGGGCGATTTAGTGTTTTAATATTTTTATTTTATTATTTGTTATTATTAGATACTTTTGTGGCCAGTTTTCTGTCATCAGTTCTTGAACCATTGGTGTAGTAAAGTCTTAAAGTTTAAACTAAAAATTGCATATAAGACAGTGGTGTTACTAAACCAGTATAGTAAGTAACATACTGACAATCAAGGTTGTTTAGTTGATGAACATATAGAATGTAGATGAACAACATATATGGTTTTGTTGCAGGACATCAATTTTTTTCATAATACAGAGATTAACGTTAAAGGAATTGTTTCATTGTTTGTGTTTTCATTTTGCATAGCAATATCCTGTTTAAACTTATAATGTGCCAAACAATTAGTGCTGATACTGTATACTAATCAGAGTCAGAGTCAGAGAATCTTTATTGATATTGCACCAAGGTACAACGGGAATATGTACGCACAGTCGTCCGAAAGATGGACTAAGTGTGTGAAGCTGCAGCTATTCAGCGCGGCCATCTCATTCCTTATCAGAATGATAATCTTAGATATGGAAAAGGGAAAGAACCATGAGGGTAGAAAGTGGTATTTAAAAAAAAGATCTTTCACATCTTGTCTATCAGGACACGATCTGAGACATCAAAAAAACTACCAGCAAGCACAATTAAAAACAGATTACATATGCATTTGAGGTCTAAGCAGTGAGGTTCGTCCATGAGCCTCATTCAGATTCAGCTACAGTTTCTGTGATGTTTTCAGCCAGCTTTTCTCTTAACGCTCACATTACCAAGGCTGTTTGGAGCAGATTAGATAAGCCTTGGTTCTTGTTTTCCTTCAGACAGACAGTTTACTTTTCCTGCAGCCTTGAGTGTTTTTATGGCGATCCAATCCAATTGTATTAGTTCCTCAAATTCCGATAGAACAGTGCTCCAAAAAGCCAAACAGTAAAGCTCTTCCATCATAAATCCAATTATATAACGTCCTCCACAGATAGGACTGACAGACACATGACCTTATCCATCACATAACTGCCAGGGTATGTCTGTGACGGGCAGCTGGCTCTCCTGAACCATGTCTCTTTGATCTTTGTAGAAAAAAAATCTTGTCAATAGAGTTGATCGTCCATAATCCAGATCCATAATCACTTTGCGTTCGAGCAATGAGTGCCGAGGAACTGCAGACAAGACAAAGGGCCACGCAGGAAGAGGAAAAGAGGGAGAGGAAAGGCAAGAGCTGCCGCTTGCAACCAGTGCAAGGCCAAAAAAAAAAAAATTCACCCTTTATTGATCAGAATCAGTCACTGAAGTAGAATCTGTTAATTACAGGGAGTTCTATATCATAAAACATGAATATTCATCTGAATGAAGAGACCAAAGTTGTCTTTGAAGTTTTATTACAAAAATAATCAAAGTAAAATCAACAACAATAATAA
>JAVCKU010000128.1:19021835-19033780 GCA_032273985.1 Hypsolebias coamazonicus | reverse complement strand
CCCAAGCACCAGCTCAAGGACTCCTTGGGGTCCATGCACCCCAGTTTGAGAACCACTGCATAAAGAATGAATCAAACCTTAGTATGGATTATCCAAAAGAAAGGAACATATAAGTGCTAAAGATTTAAAATGTACATATTCAGTGAAACATCTCCCACCATTAAGATGAGTTCAAAAGCATGACAATTTATGACTTTTTAATATTTTGATTTAAGAATAAAATATGGAAAATTACAATATTTTAAATCTTCCTGATTTAAAAAAGGGGGAACATTATCTATTTTGAAATTGTCAAACTACAACATGCCAGAAAATTATTTTTCGTTGCAAAGCTGATGAAGGTGAATAACTTTTTTTTTTTGGTTGTTGACTAGCTACATCTCCATCACCTGACATATCTGTCATTTCATCCTTTTGGAGTGCACTCTTTGCTCTCGATCCATGAACATTCTATTTGAGTCACTCTAAAAAAAAAAAAAAAAAAACACTTGATTGTGTCATTTAGCAACAGAAATATCTCAAGTGTGCGTCTATTTTATCTCTGTGCAGAACTTGTGTTATTACAATAGCTGCAGGCAGGTGAGGCTTTCAAAGATAATGTGAGGCTTTTTTTTGACTGAGACACCTGATATGCTATTTAATGTGGAGCTCTGAGAGCCTTGGCAGTGACTAGCGCAATCATTCTCTTCTGTCTTTTGACTCCATTGTTATCCTTTTTTAAATGTTAGAAAAAATTAGCAGTTTGCAGCTTTGGTTGGAGTGTTTCGTTTGCAAGTGTCTCAAAAGTTCAACTATTTTTAAGCTTTCATTTGTAAGCGCCTCAGAAAAAAGAATGTGCTGTATTGATTTCCCACATTGTTTTTGGCTCTGAATGTAGGCCAGTTTGGATGAAGTCAGGGTGACACCACCTAAGCTTGTTAGCTGGTGTCACTCTGATGGAACCTGCTCCGACATTTAGCATTTTTCAGTTTTTGGTTCTAATTTAATTCAAAGTCACAAGAGGTAATAACTAAAATATTCCCTAATGATAGGGACCCGTTCAATAAACTTGTATGGCATAAATTGGTGCTCATTCATTTTGCACGTAGATATACACACTTATGCTGCAGGTCTGTGCTGTTCAACATTAGCTTACCACAAACACCCACATATGATGCTATTCTAACAGGTCTCTTGTAAATGAGACCCTGAGGCTCAATGAGACTAACCTGTATACTGTAATAACGGTTCAATGTATGCATTATTTTAAGCTTATAACAATCTGGCCATAGTACCCAAAATAATGCTTCAAACTGCATATCAGTTGTATTATTAATTCGTTAAAAGGATATACTTTGGTTTGTGAGTTTCTGTGCAAATATAAATACTACACTCTGAAATGTGAGTTTGTAAAATCTCCAAATGGTCCTATTGGACCACTTAGTGTTCCCGCTACATTAAAAATAGATTTAGGACACATTTAGATGTTATTGAAATATGGCAATGATGGAATGGCTAAGTGGTACAAGCATAAGCTGTATCACAGTCAGAGTCCGAGATTCTTTATTGTCATTTGCACCACATGTGGTACATGAGATGGGATGAGATTATGTTCACAGGGTCACAGTTACATCCAACAATAAAATGTAAAAGAAAAACAGTAATAACATATAAGATGTGAACTAAGAAAAACACCAACTAAAAATACAATAAGTACTAGTAGCATAAAAACATTACTTCGAACAGCAGCACGAACATGAGTCTGTATGAGAAGATGAGCACGAATGAACACAGCAACATGAAACAGATCAGCAGCAACATGATGTGATTTTTTTACAGTGATTATCCTGGTTCAGCCCCTCAGACTGAAGAAGTCCGTTTGATAAAAGACAAAATGTTTCAACAAGAAGAATCTGTCCAGTGAACCTGACTTAACCTGGTTAGATTTTTCTCCCTGGATTATTGAGCAGTATCAGGACGTTTGGGTCTCGATGCTCGGATCAGATTATCCAGTTAGATCCGGAGATATTCATGAGTCTAACAGCCTCAGGGTAGAAGCTGTTCCTCAGTCTAGTGATTCTATGCTTAATGCTCATCAACCTCCTTCCTGACGGGAGCAGGGCAAAAAGTGTGTGTGCTGGGTGAGTGGAGTCCTTCATGATGCAGGTGGCTCTCTTCCTGCATCTGGAGGTGTAAATGTTTGTAATGGTGGGGAGACTGACTCCAACAGTCTTCTGTGCAGCCTTTAGAATTTGCTGAAGAAGCGGTTTCAGCTATTAATTTCCCCCTGATGACTACTTTCATGGCATCCCATTGTCTGATCTACAGTTCCATTATTTGCTTCTGCATATTGTTTTATTCCTGTTTTATCTTTTCTTTCTGTTGGTCACTGTTCAGTATTCCCACATTCAGTACTTTGTTTCCTGTTACTGAAACTTACTTAAAAATTTAATTGTGGCCCAAATAGTCTGTCTCTCCTATACTGCACTCCTTACTCTGTGTTTACCATCTACTTTTATTAAAACATAATCTACTCTTGAATGTACTCTATGCGCAGCCGTGTAATGTGTGAAGTCTTTTCCTAATGGTTGCAGACATCTCAATACATCTGCCATTCCCATATCTTCTAATGAGACATTTGTAAATCTTAAGTGCATTTTAGTTTTTTTGTGACTCGTCGAATCCAAACTATGGTTCAGAACTACATTTGAATCACCTCCACAAATTAGAATTCCTTCTGTTTCAACCATTATTATATCAAACAGGTTTCTTGAAAAAGTATTTGTTGCTCTCCGAGGGTGCGAACATATTTACTAGAGTAAATAATTCATTTTCTATTCTTCCTTTTAATGTTATGCATCTTCCTTTTTTATCTTTGAATTCCTTTTCATAATCAAATTGTATTGTATTTGATATCAGTAGTGCATGCAACTCCCTTTTCTGCACCCCTCTTTATATGCACTGTGGTATAGATTCCTGCAGCTGTACTTTTAAAAAATCTTCATGTTCTGATCTGGATAAACGAGTCTCTTGTAAGAATATAATTTGTGCATTTTTCCTTTTTCAATTTTGCCATTACCCTTTTCTTTTAAGGCATTCAAACCATTCACATTCAGCGACATAATCTTAACGTTGTCAGTCATAATTATGATTTACCATTCCCTGAAAATATGTTCCCAAGCAACACAAAACACAACAAACCTTGAACTTTTACTAACAAAACATAAACCAAAACTCTGGCAGACTTCTAAGCAGGTGGTGTCCCTTTTCTGTCCAAATCACAGAGATGTCTATTCGCATTGGATTAGTATTACGACCTCAGAGTTCAGCAAAATATAGTAGGTAATTTACGGGAAAATTTTTACTTTACAAATTACTCACATGACCGATTTGCAGGAGATTAACAGCACAGTCTCCGTAATTTCTACAAATAGCATGTGGTCCCTACGTGAAACTAGTCCCGAGCAAATGGGTCTTATATCTGCAGGTCCCACATCCCAGGCAAGTTCTACGCAATTCATAAAACTCCGAGTGCTGGTAATGCAGTTTAACATATCTCTGAGGCATCCTGTGTGTGTGCTGACCTTCACTGACTGAACGCTCCAGCAACTGCCTGATAACACTATCGCTTCCATGTGCAACCGTCTTTGTCCTTTTGTGCTGCTTTCAGACGCACCAGCTCCTTGCAAATCAAATAATTTACACATTAAAAGCTGGTCTGCATGTGTTAAAACTGTGCTGAACTTTTTCACCGTTGATTTATAATGCTATATGAATGTGCCACAAAACAAAAAGGAAATTGAGATTTTTAGTCTTCTTTTAATAAATGACCCGAGACACATAATGCATAGATGGGACTTTAATTTAGGTATCCATGACAAATGTGTTCCAAGCAAGGAGAAAATGATCCAACTCACTGACTTTCACATTAAACAGTAGTCACCTTTAAAAGCTTGTTGTGCATTACATTTGTTTTTACATTGGATGCTATAGGCCCAAACAGTATTTATTAAAAGGCAACAGGTTTACAGTACAAATACTTTTTTGTACAACAGATCTCAGCACACAGTGGTTAATTCTCTAAAAGCAATAAGGAGCAAAGGAAGGAAGAAATGCTCTAAATGCACAACTTTCCTTCAGACTGATATAAAGTTTAGACGAACGTGTTTATTACCAATTCAAATGTTAACGCTGCAGCTGTCTGGCAGCCCTTAAAGCCTGTTTTCTTCTAATATAAATTCATTCATTCATTCAACCTTTATTTAGGCAGGTTAATCCCATTGAGCCTCGAGGACTCATTTATAAGAGAGACCTGGAATGATGAGCAATCAGCGAGTAGGACGCATGCTAACACGTTTTAAATCTTTCAGTAGCGTCAACATTTACCGGTAAATCTGGTCACAGTTACGAACTTATTTTAATGGTTGAATTTGTCATTTCTGTAGGAAAACATTTCATTTCTTTAACCTTTGTGAAAGTAATCAGCAGTTGGCTCAAAAAAATAAAAAAAAAAATAAAAGGAATTCAATCAGTCAAAAATGAATGTTTTTTTTTTTTTTGTTGTTCAAATGAAAACCATTTTATCAGGAGATTTAAATATATTATAGAATTTGTTAAAAATGATAAGACCGGCTCCTTTCAAACATCCACATATTTTTTGTTTCTCTGTTAGAATGTGTTTCAGGACAAACAACTCACAGAACATTTTTCTAGAAAAATAGTGACTATTAAATGCACTTTACAGTTTTGATTTACCATTACTGTCCAAACACAGAACCACCACCTAACAAAACTGCACAGTAAAGCTCAAAGACACTTTTTTAAGCAGCACAATTAAGTTTCTTTAACCTGTTTAAAGAATCGTAAAATACTTTTGCATTTTATTTGTCTGCATGTTTTTGAATCAATTAGAGTAAAATATTAGAGTAAGACCTCTTCTTTTAAAGCCGCTCAGTGTAGCAGAACCAAATACTGAAGTTGAGACGGAGGGGTCTAAATAAGCTAGAATATTTCAATTAAAAGAACAAACTGAGTGAATGAAGTTCACTCTAAAGGAAGAAACATTTTTTACTGATAGCTCAGAACCATCCAGTTCATTTACAGCAACAAACTCAGACCAAAAAAACTCATATGGCGCCTCGTATCCTGGATTCTTATGGCCATGTGGATCTCTTTACTGAACTTACCTGGATGGGAATACCTTACCTTGTGGGCCACCTCAGTTGCTCCTCCACCGACGTCTTACCTTCCTCCACGCTCCACCTGGGTCCTACCTGTGAACTTCTCTGGATTCAAACAGTCTCTCACAGAGCCTCCTCACCCACTCTCACTGTAAGACTCAAGACTATTTAATATCTTCTCATCCTCATCAAGTCTCTGACCATCTCCTTTTCCCTTCCAGGGATTCCCAGTGAGTGACAACTCGTAGACAACATCCAACACCTGCAGGGTGCTTGTAGTAGCATTCATGTAAATGGCACTGTAGTCAATGGAGGGAAGGAAAGTTGTAGTTACAAGGAGTTTCCTATCATTCAGAGTTAGACAGGATCTGTTTCTGAAACATAAACAAAATGTAACTTTCAGTTTCTTTACCAAGTTTTCGATGTGGAGCTTGAAAGAGAGATGCGAATTGACCAAGATCCAAATATTTACAAACTCAACTTTTAGACAAACTGTGTATTATTTTAATAATATTAATTATTAGTAGTTTAGTTCTTGTCGTAACTGATTTATTAGTGGCTTTTTGTCTAACTTTCAATTTGAGTCAGTTCATAAATCTTTATCAAATATGATTATGTTCCATTAATTTTCCATTCCCTTCATAGATTTTGTTACTATTAATATATCAACCTTTTATGAATTCATAAATACTGTATCATTTAAACCAGAATATGTTACATCTGTTTTATTTTGTTTTTCTTGCAGCCTGTCAATCACAAAACAACAACAAAAAAAAAAAAATAAGGATGTTTTTAACCATGGCCAAATGCATCATCACTGCCTGATGGGTCTTAATTTACAATTTTATTTATGCATGCCGCTTTTCAATTATTCATAACTATTATCAGCAACAAGAGGCTTTCATCAACCAATCAGAATAAATAAAAATATTTTAAAGAGCACATCTTGGTTACTTTTTTGGTCTAGAAACATTTACATTCCATTAATTTAAAATGTTTCTTTTTTTTTTTTTTTTTTTTGGCCTGATAAAATTTTACTCAACATTTACTTCTTAAAAACAGAACTGCAGCTATTTCTGTTTTATTGCTTGTCTCAGTGAAAGTCTCTTCACATCAGTTTACTGTTGACAGCTTGTTGCCTCTTTGCACAGTTAAGAAAAAATAGACACGACTGTGAATCTGCCACGATAAGCAGAGCTGATCTACTGCAGAGCCGTATGTTAAATGTATTTGAAAGTCAAATCCTTCTTAACTGTCTGCTTGCATTTCATTACATAAATAATGTATACTGTGGCAAACACAGAGCAGAGCAGTGTTTCTTGTGTCAGTCCTTTTCCGTTTAGAAAGAAAACTATCGACACATTTCATTTAGTAATAACAATGCATTGTTTAATTCTTGGCTCTATGATCGAAATTCGGCTGCAAAATCTGGTCATTCTTTTTATTTGAACTTGAAAATAAAATCTTTCATCTCCATGAATAAAGTTATGAATCTCAAGAAGACACACCTCCAAATGGAGTTCACAACCAAGACAGGTATTTTGTGTTTTAGAGGGGGAGTGGTGGCACAGAGGTTAGAGAAGGTGGGCCTGTATTTGGAAGGTTGCAGGTTCAACTCCCCAGACCGACTACGTCAGAATGCGGATGGGAAAGGTGAAGCACCTTCATTTTCCCCAGTCTGGGCTCGTGAGCAAGGCCCTTAACCTCCACCATCTGCTCCCCCGGTCGCCATAGATAGCAGCTCTCTGCTCCACACAGAGGGCTGCGGTGGCGTCAGGAAGGGCATCCGGCGTAAAAACAGTCGCCACGTCTTCATGTGAGTTAGTTCACTGTGGCAACCCCTGAAGAAGGGAGTAGAAAGAAGGGGCAGCTATGGCTGAGTGGTTGGAGCAGTCGCCCTCCAATGGGAGAGTTAGGGTTCGCTTCCACCAGCAGTCACATGCTGTGGTTCTGGGCAAGACAATGAACCCCTCGTTGCCTCCAACGTGTGTCCCATCGATGTATGAATGTGATCTAAAAGCCCAGATTAGTCTCTAAAGAATCATTTGTTCATATTAGTTTTGGTAATGATGTATGAATGTGTGTGTTTGTGTTTAAAGTGCTTTGAGTTTCTTGATTAGATAGAAAGGCGCTATAAGTACAGTCCATTTGTTACCATTTACCATTTTGAGGGTCTTCAGGAGAAAGGATTCATTTCTGGGCTAGAAAAGAAGCTTAAAAAATGATTATGCAGAATTTTAAGATTTGTACTTTAAAGATTTGTTTGATGTTAATCACTGTCCGTTCATCATCAGTTTGACTTTACTTTTCTTAATTGAATGGTAATCAGGATAAAATTTGATTTTATTAAACACATTAAAAACACAGTCTAGTCCAATACAGTATTTTAAATGATGTGTCTAACAGTAATATTATTTAGACCTTTATCAGACGAGACATCTTCATAGTGCATGTATGGAAAAATGGGCAAAAGTATTTGTCTAGGCCTGGGGTTTGCAACCTGCAGCTCTGGAGCCACATCCTTGGTCCCTTTGCAGCGGCTCTAAGTTTTGACCAAAACTAACATAAAACTGAAGTTTACTGGTCATTGTACCAACATGAAATAGATGGATTTAGCAGTTGTATGGTCATTTCTTGTGCCAACATATGAATGATAGTACTAACGCAAGGAGTAAAACTTGACTACATCATGCTAATAGTTTGTTAGCCACTTCTTTTAGCTCACTTCCAGTTTTACGGTGTGATCAAATTCACTTTTTTTCCCCTTGTTTTTTGGGGGGTGGGTGAGGTGGGGATGGGGTGGGGATACCTTTAAGGCAAGTTGCTGAGAAGAAATTGATAATAAAAATTTAAGAAAAACAAAGTCAAAGTAAATGGAAGTATTTTCATTTTAAAATTCAATTGCCTACCCAACAAACTGGCCTATTTTTTAACTTTCTGCTTTATTACTTCATAATAAGATTCATGAATTGTTTCCACATTTAAAAAGAAAAGTCACATAAGCCTCCAAACTTGTGCTTGCATTTTCATAAAATTGGTAAAATATTACATTTTTTTTCTTCTTTACATAAATGCAGTATTTTCTTTTGCCCTAAAATATTTAAAATACTAAATAAATATGAATAACAATTTGTTAGTTTCAAAGTGTCACACATACTAGCTGGAAAAGACCTCTTAACAAGCTTGAAGTGGGCCATGGGCCACCAGTTGATTATAACAGTTTTAGCAGGATTTGTGGCTGCATAGACATTTTATTTAGTGTGCAAAGGGGCAGAAATGGTTCTTTTTATCATAAAGGATGCAGACCCCTGGTCTAGGTTCTGGTAAATGGACTGTATAGCACCTTTCTTTCTTATCAAGACACTCAACGCGCTTTACAACACAACCTGTGCCCTCATTTACCCATTCATACAGCACTCTATTAGATCTGTACAAAAACTAATCAGAGCTTTATCACATTCATGCACTGATGGGACACGAATCGGAGGCAATGAGGGGTTCAGTGTCTTGCCCAGGAACACTTCGGCATGTGACTGCTGGTGGAATTAAACCCCCAACTCTTGTATTGGAGGATGACCGCTCTAACCACTCAGCCACAGCCTCCTTGTGCCAGTGGCTACACAAACCAAGGCCTATTTAAATTTCTGTACAGTACATTTGTAATTTTTCTGGCTGAACAAAGCTGCCAGTTTGAAATAACTCTACATTGTTAATATTAAACATCTACACTTTTTAGTTTTCCACTGTTTTCTCAAGTAAAAAATGTCTGATTTTATATGCGCTGAGCATAGGTAGAATGTTTTATGCCAGTGGTGATGAGGCTGCTGAATGCATCAGTCTGCCTGATCTGCACGTCCAGTCAGACCATAAGTTCACTCAACTACTGGTGGGCTGACACATCCAGCAGCCTCGCCTGAAACCTTAAAATGGCTTACAGGAATGCATATCAACTGTAGCCTCTAATGCCTGTTTTAGGCTAAGATCATTCTTTTCTGAAAACTACAAAGTTTTTACCTTTTTCGGTCAAAATTTAATTAGAATAGAACAGAAACAGCCTTTGTTGTCACACGGATGAGAAATTCAAGTGTAACACCATCAGCAACAGATAAAAAGATTCACACAAAAGTTCCTAAATGTTAAAAACAACATATAAAGAAGTAAGATAAACAATATCAGTAATATTGTACAGTATTGGAAGATTGAGAATGGCAGATTATTTACAGTAGGGAGAGTGTATGTTTTAGCAATTAACATTATGCAAAATCTAACAAGAAGCACTGCATCAAATTTAATTTCAATATTTGTAAATTTGACATGTTGTGGCCAATTTTGTGTGTGAAAAGTTCCTTTAGCTGACCTTGTCTGTACATTCAGTGATTATTTTCTAAACGGTTCATTAAAACGTATTCAGTCATTCATGAAACAGCTTGTTAACACAAATAAATACTAAAACATTTAAATCATTTTGCCTTATGAGCAACATGAAACTGGCATTTCTTGATTGGCCACTGTTTGCATCCCAAAGATTGGAAATGAGATTTTGTATGATCTGTTAAGTAAATGGTGAGTGTAAAATAAACACGAGCAAAAAGAGAAATATCTGGTCATTATGTTAATGGTGCAGCTGTGGCTGAGTGGTCAGAGCAATCATCCTTCAATGAGAGAGTCAGGGGCTTGATTCCTCCAAGACGAAGTCACATGTCAAAGTGTTCTTGGGCAAAACGCTGAACCCCTCATTGCCTTCAATATGTGTCCCATTAGTGTATGAATGTGATCTAAAGCTCTGATTAGTCTCTGGAGAATGATTTACTCAAATTACAGGTGTAAAGTACTGTATGAATGTGTGTGGACAGATTGTGTTGTAAAGCTCTTTGAGTATTCAAGCTGGCTAGAAAGGCCCTTTAAAGGTACAGTCCATTCACCACCTACCATCTAAGGAGAATAAGCAATACTGAAACTGTATAATTTTATTATTATTGATCTCTTGCTTGTATGCCTTGTGTGTGTGTGAATATCAAAACTGTCAAGATCAAATGGTAAATTGACTGTACTTATATAGCACCTTTCTATATCATCAAGAAACTCAAAGCGCTTTACAACACAATCTGTGCCCTTTTTTCTTTTGACATCTGCAGGACCATGCTGCAGATGTTTTACCACTCGGTGTCCAGCATCTTCTTCTAGGCTGTGGTGTGCTGGGGCAGCAAGGTGAAGAAAGATGATGCCAATAGACTTGATAAACTCATCAGGAGAGCTGGCTCACCTGCAGTCTCTGACTGAGGTGTCAGAGCAGAGGATGCTGAGGAAACTGCTCCAGATCCTGAACAACACGTCACACCACCTGGACTCTTACAGCACCGTCAGTCGTAGACTGAGACCACAGCGATGCTCCACAGAACAACACAGGAAGTCCTTCCTCCCTGTGGCTATCAAACTTTTCAACTCCTCCCCCTTTCTGCACATAGCACAATAAAATTAATCCTGCACCACAATAAACGCTTTAATGTTTCTATCTGCACCTGACCTGGTAGTTGGAGTGAGGACAGAGGATGCAGAGGACTGAATGAGATGGAGAAGGATGACAAACCCCTGAAGAGGGAAAAGCCAAAAGAAGAAGAAGAAGAAGACGGACGTGAACTTGCAGTCTGACAGTTCTCTGTTTGGAAAATAATTTTAAGCGCTTTAACACTTTGTACACTGTAAAATTAAGCTTGGTTGTTGAGAGCCTTGTTTGTTAGAAGTAAGATTTTAATGTATATTCTGACTTGACAGGGAACCAGTGGAGAGAAGCTAAAATAATAATAATAATAAATAATAATAATAATGATAATAAAGATCTCTCCAGCTCCATGTTTGATGCAAACAGTATCTGAAATCATTGCTAACATCAAATCTGAAAATAATTAACGAGGTCATTCATAAACAAAAATATAAATTTAAATTTATCCCTGATTACCCTGATTAAAAAATCTTTAAAAAAAAAAAAAAAAACAGGGCTGATTCATGTACTCCAGTGATTTTGATATTTCACATAAAGTTGAACTGGTGTAAAACCATCCTCATTCCTTTCCTGCAATATTTTAATGTTCACAAGTTACTAAAATTTTAAATGTTAACATTTAAAATAACAAATACAACTAGGTCAAATTATAGACAAATTAATATCTTAACATTGATGTAAAATTTACATAAAAAATCTGAGCAGAAACAATGACAATAAATATTTTTTTTTATCACTGAACGTGAATGGGCACTAACTGAATTTAAGCATGATCTTGATGAAACAGGACAAATGTGCCAAAGACCAATTAAGGTGCAATATGTATGAGCAAGATAACCATGCTAAAGTAGATAGAGAAGATGAGGTTATGTTGCGTCTCTTGTATTATAACAAAAGTATAAAATATTAGGTGACAGGTGTTACTCATTTTGCAACATGGGATTAACATGTATAAATAAAGGTTGAATGAAAAATAATCAAACGTTTCCTTTTTAATAATAATAATAATAATAATAATGATTTTAATAATGGAAAAACTAATACATCCTTCTATCTGAATCATTTAAAGAGGGTGTATCTTTGTATCTTGTTACATTGTTCTGTTTTATGTTGTGGGTAAAGTAAAAAAAAAAAGAGGGCGGTCCTTCATGTGTGAAGTCGCCTTTCATTGGATTAGAAATGCAAACGGTAACGCCCTAAAAACATATCTTTACTGTGATTGGCCAGGACTCCCACGACAACCAATGTCGTCCTCATAAGGCAGCTAAGCTGCAGCCATAGCTGGA
>JAVCKU010000128.1:18984256-18996998 GCA_032273985.1 Hypsolebias coamazonicus | reverse complement strand
TGTAAGGATGCATCAGGGATGCTCTGGCCTACATTACCTATGTAGATTGTAAAGAGGGTGGGTCCTAAGACTGAGCCTTGTGGTACACCATGGCTGACTGTTAAATAATGGAAGGAAGTACCATTATGCTGAACACATTGAATGAATATCTGTTTCCTAAAAAATCGTGGTTACTTTTGGGTGCTTCTGACAGCTTCTGAAAATACTTGAAGTTCCAATCATGACTGGAGCCACATTTCACAACCGCATTTCATAAAATTTAATAAAAATGAAAATTATCTGTACTCCCACACCACCCTAACCTCTCCACAGTCTCTTCAGGTAAAACAATAGCCTAATTTCAAACTATGTCAGAGTCAAAGCTTCAGTTCTGATCAAATGACCTATAGTCATTCAGACATTAGCCTATTCAGAAAAGCCTCTGCAACTATAATTACCCAAACAAACACTTACACAGAGTAAGAGTGGAGTTATTGGAGCTCTTCACCCAGAAGAGACAAAGCTCTCAGGCTGAGTGTCAAATTAAAACCAGTAAAATACTGTATAGCCCAGAGGCACAAATGCAAGGAAACAAGTTGAGACAATTTCCTATACAGTATTGAACACCACTGCTTTAAACACAGGCTGTCTCTCTAAAAAAAAATAATAATAATAATTCAATCTAGATGTTAGATTTTAAAAAATCAAACTTACTTGTGATTCATCTGTTTAAGCTCATCTTCAGTTATTAATGACATTAATATTTCATCCTATTGATTTTTTTTAAATCAATTAATCCTAATGATGAAGAGGATGAAACCTAAAGCAGTATTTAAATTAAATCAGTCTATCCATAAAATCGCGTGTGATCTAAAGTGCTCGCTTTTATAAGAAATGTAAAGATGTGGAACAGCTGCTCTTTGTTCATTCAGTGAGAAATGGGAGGCAGGAGTACTGGAGGCAAAGGCCATCTACCACAGAGAAACCAAACGGACATCTAGCATGAACATACGGCTCGTAAAAACACACAATGGAGCAGAAAAAAGGCCAACAAGTATAGCCTAAATGCATTATGTGTAATGAGGCCCGTGAACACAAACACTTCTCTTTCCAGATCAATACAGCGAGGGTAGGGGTCAGTGGGTCACCGTTTGATGGAGGCAGGCTTGCCGGTCCATCACCGCTAATGATTTTAGATGATTACACCACACTCTCCTGCTTTCACCCTCCTCTTCCTCCCAGGCCTTGTCCCTTGTTGCTCCATCTCCGATGTGTTTTGCCTTGTATTCTGGTTGAATTACGTCAAGAATTTCCTTGTTCTGCTTGCAGCATGAGAACTTGTGTTTAAATGTCAGAAAAGTCAACATGCATCATTAGTGCAGCTTCTCGACCTGCACAGAAATCTCACAGCCTGCAGCCAAGTGTGGGAACGTTTTCAACAGAAACTATTTCCAGGCTTTAAGATAAAAAGATCAACATCTAAAAAGGAGAACCCAGAACATTGCTATAAGATGAGAAGAAGTTAACTACTGTAATCCAACAGGACAGATGCTAATGCTGCTCATTAAACCATGAACTCAGATCTGATTCATTTAATAAATGAAGCTCTAAAGGCCACAGTTCTGATATTTTTATTATTATTTGTTGTTTTTTATAAGACAGTTTTAATGTATGGCTGCCGACCATGAGTCTGATTCAGCTGGAGATTTCTTCCAGTCAAAGTTTCCCCCTTTTTTTTCATTGTGTTTTTTACACCTGGGAAAAAAGGGCTTATTTATATTACTTTGCGGTCTAGAATTAATAATGAGCCCTGAGGTCATTTTTATTTTTCACAGAATGCTTACCATGCTCAGTAATAGTATTTTTTATGCAGTCCTGGCTTATCAAATGCACAGTCTGCACAAAAGAGAGAGAGGCCAGCTCATGGATAAAAGATGCAACATTAAGAGTCGATTTGTTTTTCTATAGCCTGGTTCTGCCAGCGCACGAGTACTGGCTTATTTTAGTCCAAAAGCTTCAGTCTTAGGGTTTAAGTTGGCTTGTTTTTTGGGCGTCTTACAAAAAGTTATTAAAGGTGTATATATTTTTAATGTTTTTAATATTACTTTGTTTCCATCTGAGGACATCAAGATTCTAATGCAAACTGTCCAAGAGCCACTTCTAGTCTTGGAACCATGTTTAACCCAGGATTTGTAGTTTGGTCCATATGATGGCTCTCCAAACTACTCATCTTCAGACCCAGAAAAGAAGCACAGCACAGACTTGTTACCCTGATTAATTTTGGTTTAGATTGCCAAATATTGATATTAAAGGCATAACAGCAACCATTAATAAGCACACTTTTTATATACTGTAACAGCTGAGACCAAAACAATAGCTGTTGTAATTTTTTTAACCTTCTCAAGAACCTAAACTTGATGTTTCACAGTTCACAGTGGGATCTTAATTCCAATTCTGGGAACCACTGGTCCATAACAGTCGTACGTCTTCGTCCATGTATAACAAACACACTATTTTTAGCTAAAAATCAAAAGCGCAGCAAGGTGCATTGGGACACCTGGTCTACAGTGAGCACACTGTGAATCTAGGACACGACGAACAGGTGACAAGACAGAATGGGCCTGAATCTGTAGGAGAAAAAAGAATCTGTTTCGAGTTGTGCTGGACGCAAATAGAACGAAAGACAGAGGACGTGGTGGGTGATTTTAAATAGTAACAAATTAAAACGGGAGCAAAGCAGAGGAAAATCTGCGTTGATTGCAGTCAAAGTGCTATTGGTAATCCCCATCTGCTTTGATTAAAGGACATATGGTTCCAGCCGGGGATTATCAGCACAGATACATGCCACTGGTGTCATCATTTTTATACTGCTTCTTCATTTTAGATTTTTGTATTCGTACTGATCAAGTTTATTCATGCTTTGTCCTCATTTTATATGTGAAGCCTTTTAAATAGCATTTATACAAATTGTTTATAACAAACTGTTTCGCCTCAAGACATTTTAAGTAAAATCGAATGTGATGAGTATTTGTGCATTATGTGTTTAATTTATTTTACGTTGTTTCTTGGGCCAAATGACTGAGGACTTTTTGTTACTGTAATCACTTTTTACATGTGATGCATTCAAGTACACCTTTAGCATCCAATTAAACCAAGGTGTTTTTTTTTTTTTGTCTGAACAGGTAAATTAATAGTTTGTATGCTGCAAACATGATAATTTGGCAATTAAATTATGACACTGACAGTAAAAATCTACAATTGTCATATATGAGCAAATCAATTAAAAAAGTATAGAAAATCTATCATTCCTTTCTGCATTTTTCAGTATAAGAGAGCTTATCTCATGCACAATGCACACATATGTAGCCTGGTGGCGGATTATTAATAGCAAATCAAAAACTTTGTTTCCATAGTGACTGTTTGAGTCCATTATGGAAAGTGTCTCCTGTTGTTACCAAGACAACAACCCAGCAATGGCAAATGAATGTGTTTCTCAGAGCTCGGCGCAGTGAGCGGGCGATCGCTCCACAGACGAGCTCAGCCCCAAACCGGGGGCAGGTGGAGAACTGGAAGGAGAGCGGCTGAGAAGGTTGGGAGGACTGGAAGGCTTTTTCATGTCTTCACGTGTCCTCTGGGATCTTTCGTTTAGGTGCATGGCAAAAAGACTACAACATTTCAACACAAAACTTTGATAAATAGTCAAAAATAATGAGCAGGTTGATTTTACAAAGACTGTGCTCACTTAGTTTAGCATTAGGAATATGATGCTATAAGCCTTTTGCTAGTGATATTTAAAAATACAAATGACTCTTAAACATTTTTAATCAGTTTCTGCATGATCCTTTATGGTAGGCATGTTGTAAGCAGCTCCTCAGTCCTTTTTTTTTTTTTTACAATGGCTACAGTCACAAGTGCAAACAAATTTGACAAGTTGACACCTTTTTGTTAACCACTGCAACAGTGAGCTGTAAAAAATTGTAAGTTTTCATAACATCCGTATGTTTAGGCTTTCACTTGTATTGGCACAGTGCTCCCATGACTTAATCCTGAACAAACAAGGATGTGGGTGTGTTAAAAGATATGACACCTTGGATAAACATCGGGTCTCATGACACTTAAATTTACATTGAGGCTCGTGAAGAAATACAGCTTGTCAAATGTTTAAGGTGGGAGGGACCATATATAACCCAGCAGAGCCTAATGAGCAAATAATTGTCTTAATAACATTATAATAAATTGACATGTTGGGCTCCAAAAGCCATTTTAAAGCAAAAGGTCCACACAAATTTTCTTTAAAGTTAAGAATCAAAAGTTCTCAGGAAACCACAACACAGCAACAGTAAAACGCTGATCCCAGAAAGTAGCGCATTAAGCGAAACAAGTTCATTTTGACAGATTTTACAGCGCTGTGTACCACATAAAATCAGTTTGAGGTCAGAAAGCACAACCAAAATTAATACATAAGGTGCACTGGATTATAAGGCTCACTGTCGATTTTTGAGAAAATTAAAGGATTTTAAGTGAGCCTTATAGCCCGAAAAATACGGTACCTATACTGAACTCTGAACATTAGAGTGCACTCTTAACTAACTTAATGTAAAATATACATCTTAGCAGCATGGTGGCACAACTGGTAGAGCTGCTGCCTCTCAGCGAGAAGGTTTCCGGTTCAAATCTCAGTCCGGGGGCTTTTCTTAGTGGAGTTTGCATGTTTTCTCTGTGCATGCGTGGGTTTTCTTCAGGTACTCCGGTTTCCTCCCACAGACCAAAAACATGCATGTTAGACTGATTGGTAACTCTAAACTGTCCCTAGGTATGAGTGAGAGAGTGAATGGTTGTCTCGTTTGTCTCTGTGTGTCTCTGTGATGGACATGCGACCTGTCCAGGGTGTACCACACCCCTCGCACAGTGACAGTTGGACACGGACACCGGCGAACCCCGTGGGAAGCGGGTAAAAGATAATGGATGGATGCATATACAACTTATTATTGCAGAAATAAGTTTCATCAAAGTGATCGCTGGCCTAATGTAAAAAAAATAAAATAAAATAAAACACTTTTGATTTCTACCCAGTGTCAATTACCAGGACACTTAATGAGTGAGAACATTTATTTTATGGTTTTTGAAGCTGACTGTTTCTGATGTTCCCACGTTGTAATACTTCACAGTCTGTGTCAATAACACAGCAAGAATATGATCTTTCCAACTACTGTAAATGTTTTATGTTATAATATACAAAGCGCTTGTGTACACAGGAAAAATAAAATTGCTGACATCCTGCCAGCAAGCCTAGAGCGTTTCAGGAGGTAACAGCTTTAAATTGTCTTTATCAGCAGAGATGAGCTGATACTGAGCTCTGTGCGATCATAAATCATTTTACGCTCTTTTACTTTTCTCATATTACGTCTGTTAGGCTACAAAATGAAGCCTATCGGATTAAATGAAAATTATTTTACAGAAACTTTGGTAGATCTGCCGATGTCCTGTGTGTTGTTCAGCTGACAGCTTACTGTGACACAGACCATTTGTCTGTGAATCAGCTCAAATCTGATCGCTCAGGACGGCTGCCAAGTGTGAACGCTCAGACTTCGAGCTGTGCACTAACGATGAAATCAGTCAGAATGCATGTCAGTACCAGGACTGAGCACTAAATACTGCTTCACGCTCAGTTTATGAAGCAACATTAACTAGAGGAGCACTGAGTTACATGCTTCTAAACAGTATTATGCACCAATATAAACAGCATCAGATACAGTTATTACTAAAAAATATATATATAAAGGTGTGTTTTTCTTACGCAATACTTAAATAAATCATAATTAGGAGGTAAAAATGACACATTCACGTAAACAGAGGTAAACAACTTATAAAAAGCTATAAAAACAATTGGCAAATTTGCTTTAAATTTATTAAAGCAACACCTATAACTGCACTCTTGCACAAAGTGCTTAAACCACAAAATCTGAACCACAAAAGGAATTTGCTGCTGGCAAAAACACACTTACGTTCCCAGTATCTCTCTGAACTCGTACTTCTCCTTCACATCTGAGGTCTTCTTTTTCCACGCATGGCAGTCCTGACCCAGTGGCATCTTGTTGTGACCGTCAGAAACAATACTAGTTAAAAAAAAAAAAGTTGAATAAAAGAGAAATGTGCATTAGTATGCAGAACAAAATATGGGACTAGTGCTTTTTTTGTATTTTTATAACTGGAAAAATAATTCTACCTTTTCATTGACTAATGCTAACTGAAACGTTCATGTCAGCTGGGAAACACAAAAATCTGATGTGCTGATGCTAGAATCAACAATTTATTTGAACAATATTGCTAGTTAATGAGATATCTGGAGTGTGTATTAGCTCAGATGGTGCAGTGGAACGAAACATATAGCAGTCGATAACATTAAGATAACTGACTAAAAGGCACAAATATGTTTTATGATGCCTAAAAACAATAATCAAAAGGATCATTTATCTCACTTTCAGGTATGAAACAACTTAATCTGTCACTGCTATTGACAAAGGAAATCATTACATCACTACAGTGGAAAGGTTAAAGTGAATAAAAATGCTGTTTTTGACTTTACAATTCTGTTTGATGTAGTGAGGGTTGGGTTGTAATATCATTGGAACTTATTGGGAACATTAAAAGACAGAGTTGGTCACAAATGTAAATATAGTTTCCCCATTTGATCCACTTGGGAAAAAAGTTACGAGTGTTCAGTGGCTTTTATAATCAACAGTACAGGAATTTATGGCAGATGCACAAAAGCCACTCCCACGACGAGTTAATGATTAGGTACCTCAGTTCAAATATAAAAGCTAAAAATGCCATACAGTAATATGAAAAAGCAGTTTTAGACCTGTGTAAAACTATCTATATTAAGAGTCATGAACCTAAATGTTATACTTGATACACAGACAAGAGCAAATAGTTAGTTTATTTATTTATTTACCTTTACATAAATACACAGGCTGTGTTTTGACACATTAAAGACAAGATAAGATAAGATAAGATAAGATGCACCAATTTATCGGCCTCGATTTCCTTAAATTTGGGAAATCGAAAATCGGCTGATACTTGCATGAGAAACCGATTTTACCGATTATTTTTTTTTTTTTAGTTTTAACAACAATTTTCTAAACTTCATTTAGATTTCAGAGCACTACCTCATGGCCAGTTAAAACAAGTTTGTATTGTTTCTAGGATATTGTTCAAGGGTATGTATTTCAATAAAATAAAATTGGAAAATTGAAGGTGCATTGTGACCTTATAACACAGTGTTGCTTATAAAACAAAATCAGAATTGGCATGTCGAAATCGGTGCTCGGCCAGAAAACTGCAATAGGTGCACCCCAAGATAAGATAAGATAAGATAAGATAAGATAAGTACTATGTGTTGTCATAACTGCATGTTCCCATACAATGGCGAAATTAATTTGTTGCATTTGGCCCATCGCACCTGGGAAACACGCAGTGGGCAGCTATGTAAGCACCCGAGGAGCAATTAGGGGTTAGGTGTCTTGCTCTGAGACACCATGACATGTGGGAATGGCTGGGGATCAAACCTGGGACTTTTGGGTCCCAAGTCGGCTGCACTACCTATGGTGTAAAGGGGTAGAATAATGAGTTAGAATAATCATATAAACCCAGAAAGTGCCGATAACTTGGGACCTCAAGGACAAAAATAAACTTGTTTATATCAGCTGCCTGCCTGCCAACTTTATAGTCCATCTGTATGAAATGATATAACACATTGTGAGAAATTGTTTTGCAAGACTTGATATTATTAGAGTGAATTATCATCCTCCAAATAGTTCAGATTTACATAATATAATGGATTATTATTGTGCATGTTGGACATTAGGTCATAAACAGCAGAAGATTTAATGACTAGATTTTAATAGGACATGCAGCCACTGACTAAAATACACATCATACACCTTATGCTAAAATTAAAATTATTTTGAATTCTATATATTGAACACACACTCACGTGCACACACACACACACCTATCCAGGGTGGCCCACTTGCCACCTTCACTAATACCAGAAGTTGGCTATGCTGCCATGGAAACAAAACAAAAAAGCTGCTTTGATATTTGAGTGTTAAAAAAAATACCACAGTGTTTATCTAAAGGGAGCTGCTTAGCTTGATGATTAGCAGCACTTTGTTATATTTGAATAAAAACCTTTGGACGGTGTGTTTAAAGTTGTTAAGGAAAGAAACCAGGAAGGACAGATGATGGTGGATTTCGCTAAGAGAATAGAAATGGCTGTAGTCAACACTTATTTCCAAAAGAGGGAGGAACACAGACCTAACAGAGTGGAGGCAAAAGTATGCAGGTAATGGTTATAGCCGAGAAAGAGCACCGCAGATGCCATCTTTGTTTTGAGGATGCTGATGGAGAAGTACAGAGAGGGTCAGAAAGAACTCCATTGTGTATTTGTGAATTTAGAATAAGCATCTGACAGGGTGCCGAGGTAGGAGGTGTGGTATTGCATGACGAAATCTGAAGTTGCAAAGAAGTATGTTAGACTGGTACAGGACATGTAGGAGGACAGCAGGACAGTGGTGAGATGTGCTGTAGAGTGACAGATGACTTCAAGTTGGAGATGGGAGTGCATCAAGGATCAGCTCTGAGCCCCTTCTTGTTTGCTCTGGTGATGGACCGACTAACAGATGAGGTCAGGCAGGAATCCCCATGGACTATGATGTTTGCAGATGACATTGTGATCTGTGGTGAAAACAGGGAACAGGTGGAAGAGAACTTGCAGAGGTGGAGGTATGCACTTGAAAGAAGAGGAATGAAAGTCAGCTGTAGTAAGACAGAGTCCATGTGTATGAATGAGAGGGAGGCCGGTGGAAGAGTGAGGCTACAAGGAGCAGAGATCACAAAGGTGCAGGACTTCAAGTACAGTACTTAACTTTCTAGGAAAATAAAGCATAAAGAGGTAAGGTACTAAGCTAAGGTACTTCTTAGGTGTGACAATAATGGAAAAGATTAGGAATGAGATCATCAGAGGTACAGCACATGTTGAACAGCTGGGAAATACAGTCAGAGGCCAGACTGAGATGTTTTGGACATGTCCAGAGGAGGAACATTGGGTATTTTGGTAGAAGGATGTTAGAAATGAAGCTGCCAGGAAAAAGATGATGAAGGCCAAAGAGGATATACTGTTATTGAATGTAGTTAGGGAAGACATTGAGGTAGATGGAGTGAGGACAGAGGATGCATAAGAAAGAGTGAGATGGAGGAGGATGACTTGTTTTGGCAAGTCCTGAAGAATGAAAATATGGAAGAAGAACATATATACATTATATCTGGACAGTGTATTGCCCTACATCTGCATTTTATAAAGATAGGCACAGAATGCTGGTGAAGATTCTGTCATCCGGGACATGACAAAATCAAAAAACGTTCAATACAGAAACAACTGGACTTTATCTGTCCAGTTGTTTCTGTATTTAACTTTTTTTTTTTTTTTTGATAGGCACAGAAGTAAATGTGCTGCAGATAATAAATCACCTCTAAGGTACCATAAATAAATGAAATGCAAATTAAAAGGGCTGGCAGAGCTGGCTACCAGTGTAACCCTTGCCCACATTCTAATGCCATTACTGTCTGCAGAGGTGCAGGGAGGACGTGCATGCAAGTATGAGCAAGCTTTCATAATTTCATGTGGAACATAGAACCAGCTAAAACTATGAAGGAAACAAGACTGTGAGGAAGGTAAAACACAGTCTATAGCATACAGTACATTAGCAGTTGCAGCACGATGTCTCTAAGCAAAGGTAGGACTAGAGGCAAGGTAGACTCATATGCAGACACTAATACAAATGAGTGGGTGTTTTAATAACATTGAGCAATGCAAATTAAAAGAAAAAAAAAAATACATAATATTAATACATACACTGAAGCATATGTGCTTTAATACTGACCAGAAGCATGCGAGTAAAGAGGGAGGCTTGTTGCTATGCACTCATATGTTTGCTGCGGTAACACACTTTAAACTGTCAGATTGTATTCAGTTAGTGTGTGTGCTCGTCTTTCCTCTGAAACTTTTTTTTTTTTTGGGGGGGGGGGGATCAGGCAACAATAGTAATTAGAACATGTTTAAACATTTGCATTCATTACTTTTGTGTTTTTTTTTAACCTTTGAGCAGTGAACACCTTCGACATTGGTTTGATGGAAGGAAGCTGAAAATGCAGTTTTCGAGCTGCTCTAAACTAATATGTTGACCTTTAAAGATGGCAAGTGTGTAATGGGATTGCATATGTTAGGCTCTGATGTTTTTGAGATTCCTTTTTCACAGCAGGAAGAGAAATTTGTAAGAAGGATCAGAGTGGCTGTGATACAACTCGCCCTTTTTTAAGCAAGCAAGATCAAACAGGAGTGTTCTGACTAAAGATCAATCTACTGGGATTGGCTTAGAATAGTTATATTTTACTTTTTGTTGTTGTTTACACACCACTATTATTTATTTATTTATTTATTTATGTAGGGGGACTGGTGTTTGCAAAAGTTAGAGGAGGCAAGCCTGTTAACGTTGATGTGAGGGTTAACAACATTAAAATGCAGGTGGAAAAGGTGAAGCACCCACACCTGCATCCACCCTCATTTGCCCCACTCTGGTTCCTTGAGCAAGTCCTCTAATCCCCACCATTTGCTCCCTTGGGTGTCATAGAAGGCAGCTCTCTGCTCCACACAGAGGGCTGTGGTAGCTTGATGGTCTGTGGTTACATCAAGAATGGGATCTGGTTTAAAAACAATTGACAAGTGTTGTTTGCTGCGGCTGTGTGGTTATGTGTAAAGATCATAAACAATCATTCACTTGTTGTAAATAACTATTTGAACAATGTTATTTTGTAAAAATAGAGGTACAAAGTAAATTCTGACTGGGATAATGAACCAATAGCTATTCTGAGTTAGATCAAACCAAAGTTTCTTTTTGTTGTCTACCAACAACTAATTAAATAAGTAATAAATAAATACATATAAAATAAAATAAATAAAAATGCAAATGCCATTTTATATACCCTTCCTTTGATGTTTTATTCATATCCCATATCGATTCCAACAGAAATAATATAATATTATTGCTATAAGTCTTCATCTGAGAACCTGACAAACCCTGTGGTGAAATGGATTGTAGTGGACTGTAGTTTCATGATACCTTTAATTTAAACGTATTTATTAGCTTTTATAATAATAATAATAATAATAATAATAATAATAATAATAATAATAATAATAATAATAATAATAATTGTCATGCATATTTAAATGTTTTAATTTGCACATGTACTTACATATTTGGTGGTCTTTGCTGTACAGAAGGTTAGTGAAATATTAAGCATTCAAGCCAAGACAGATGGAAAACACTGGACAGGAATTTTAGTCGGTTAACATTTAAGATATAAAAATGTTCTTTGTGATTTTTTTTTTCATCAGCAGTATTAGTGCCTTGCTTTCTAATGTGCATGATATTAATCAGGATTTAGTCCTTATACACACCTCCACATAACCCCAATACATATAGGCTCTGATTACCACCTCCCTTTACATTATTGAAATTGCCCAATGGGCATTGAAAGCAGGAGTCTAATGAATTAAAGTGGACATAGCTGACTCAGTTCAATCGATAACTGGTCCCCAGTGGAGCCCTCTGCTCTGAGCTCCAGAGACGGCCAAGAAGGCAAGTGGAAAAGACAGAGAGACTGTGACAAAGAGAGCAAGAGACAAATGAAAGGAAGAGTAGAAAAGAGCATGCAAAAAAAAAAAAAAAAGGAAAAGGAGGGACTAACCCTCAGGAGACAAATGATGTAAAAAGAGCAAACTGGGGATGGAGCTGCAAGTAAAAATTGATGGAGGTGCAGAATGAACATCAACCAATGAAAGGGTTAAGTGTTTTGTGGTACTTCACATTAAAGGCTCCTGAGGAGAATCCTCAGGAGGATTAGTTTGTCATATAGCTCAAGATCTTTTGGTATACATGCTTGATTCATCTCCTGTTTTTTTTTTTTTTTTTTTTTTTTTTTTTCATTTCAAGAGTAAGTAGCTTGTTTGTGCTTTACAGTTCAACAAACAAACTGGGACTTCCCAACACATGTGGCCTCATTCAGTCCAGCACACATGGAAACAACATTTGTCTTGCACTTCGTTGCAGCACTGAAATTGTAACCACTGGGGCCTTTTGAGCATTAAACACTTTACCCTGGTGCGCATTGTTCCAACATACTGTCTGGCACAATGAAACAAATGAGTTTTGTTTTGCTTAAGGAGGAGATTTAACAAACGTGTTGGTCTGGAAATAGTATTGCATATGATAAAATGCAAACCATCTCACAAAAATGGGCGGTAACACTCCTTGGTTTTCAGATTTATTTATTTAGTTGTGTATCAAGGGATTTGATTCAACCACCATGAAAAAGATGTTGGCTCCTATATGAGATGTTGATGTTCATCTCATTGCATATATTGTGCCAGAAAAGCTAATCTTTTGCTAGACTGTAGCTTTCATTTTATAATCCTTTCAAAATAAATTTGGAGGCGGGAAACACATTGTGCGGACTCTTAACACCCCCTCCCCCCCACCCCCCCATGAGAGAATGGTAGGTGTTTCAGTAAATGAAAAGCACCTTGACTGGGAAAGTACCTTTAAGAAACAATGTCTTGTCATTACTTGGTGCAAGAAATAAAAATAGAAAAACTGTGACATTCACAGTATTTCTTGATAATCCCCCATACTGCTTTGTA
>JAVCKU010000128.1:18946105-18957922 GCA_032273985.1 Hypsolebias coamazonicus | reverse complement strand
TGGCAAGTGTGACCAAAAACGTGCATGTCATGAAGGGCCAGAGACGTGAGCAGATGGGGGGCCAGCGGGGACCGCTGCTCATGACAAAACTTACATATTTACATTTCGAGCTTACAAAATTAAGCATTGTGAGTAATCAGATTAATCACAGCCCCAGAGCGTGATTGATCTGATTAAATATTTTAATCGATTGACAGCACTAATTTTTAGTTAATGTTTTTCTTAGTTCATATCTTAAATCTTATTTCTGTTTTTCTTTTACATTTTAGTGCTGGATGTAACTGGTACCCTGTGTGCATAATCTTGTTCCACCACATGTACCACATGTGGTGCAAATGACAACAACGAAACTCTGACTCTACAGTGATTGAGTCTTGTAGGTGCCAGCCAAACGTTAGCTCCTGTATCCATATTTACCTGTTTCTGGTCGCCTTTTGTCTGTCTTGTGTGTGTTTCTTTGTGTTGCTGTGATACTGAAGGTTCTGACAAACGCCCTGGACTCTGACAGGGAGAAGCTGGAGCTCGTTCAGGGGCTGCAGGAGAAGATTCCTCCAGAACAGGCTCCTGAAGACACAAACTTTTACAGCAGGGCCAAAACTCTCTACGTTTTCAAGTTTTCCACGTTGTATTAAACAGAATATTTCTGGATATTTTTAAAAGTGTGAGTACAGTATTTTTCCTCTTACCTGTGCTAGTGGCTCTAACAGCCTGTCAGTAGCTTCCAAGATGTCCTTCAAACAGAGAAATGAGCTCAATTGAAAAAGTGACACTTTGTAATAAAGTGTTTATTTGTTCAGTTGGACACTTACTTGGACATCTGAAGCGAGTGGATGAGCTGGAGTTTGTTTGATAAGTGTCAGAGTGTTATTGTGATGGTCCATGTCCCTGTCCAGAACTCCTTCAAGTTTTTCTAGATTTGGGTTCTGCACATTAGCTTCTCTAAGTAAGTCCATGGTATCATATATACAGTCCACATCTGACATCTGGTTCACAGAGAACTTGTCCCCTGGGCTTGGTGGGGCCTGTGGCTGAACGTCTCCATTGGCCGCTGTCCTTTTATCACCCCCCCTGCTGCCACTAACTCCTGATCCAGCCTTCAGAGGAGGCTTCAGAAGGGAAAGAGCTGGTTTCCCTCTCACCTTGCTGGTTTTGTTCACACTACGAGTTGCAGGTTCACCGGTTGTCTCGTGGTGAGACGCAACAGAAGGAGGTCTTTGAGCTTGTCTCTTGATCACATCTTCATCCTGCTGCAGGGGGAGGTCGAGGTTCACGCTGCTGACAGTTGCCTTGTGGGCAATACTGGTTTTAAGGTCATCAGACGATTTGGGTTGGGAGGACGGGACTGGAGGGAGGTCCGTCTCACCATTTCTGATTTCACGACGGTGTGATTTGTCTTCTTTCTACGTATGAAAAGGTGAAAAATATTCAGTCCCCTCCTCAAATAAACTCTAGCAGAAACAGCGTAAACAGGAAAATAATCAAAACAAACCACTTGACTATTTAATCTTCATACACCAACAGAGGATTTTATGTTTTCTATGTTGTATTTTAATTTTTTTATTCAACAACTCAAAAAGTAGGTTTAAGCAACAAACGTAGAGAGGTTGTCAAAAATCACAACATTCAATTTATTTATTTTGATCCTCTTTTAATGTGTCAGAGCTTTTTGTACATTTAAAGAGTGTGCAGAGTTACACATTCTGAAGTCAACAACGGAGCCTGAGCTTCTCTCTCACAGGAGGCTTTTTCTGAAACAGACTAAATGACCTTGTCCAGTGGTTTTTGCTCTGGATGACTTTACTGTCTCAACCATTCCCTACGATATCAAACAACAAATAAACACATTGCCGCAGCTGATCTTTGCGTTATCAGACCTTAAAGAGGAAGAACATTTCACAGACAGAAGATGGTGAAGCCAAACAATCTGAGAAAAATGATGTGTTTTGTCGTTTCAGCATGAAACATATCCCAGGAAGCCTCCCAATATAAGTAGCACTGATCGTCATGAAACACAGGCAATCATAACTGCCTGTGTCTCCATGTTAGCAAAATATCTCATGTGATGCATGTGTACAACTAATTACCTTGTGGGTCAACCTAATTTTAAAAGGCTGCAACAGCTAACTAGTCTTAGCAAACACTAAAACGTTCTTTATTCAGTCAGTTTTGCAGAAACTGAGGTAAAATTTGATGTAGTTGTAGCCGAGAGACATTCACAACTAATAACTAGGGGTGCGGTATTTCACAAAACTACCTTAATTAGGAAATTGTAAGAACTTGTGTCAGACTACGAAAAGAAGTGGCTAGCTTTAATTCCATCAAACCATCTGTCTTCTACCATTTATCCATGGTCGGGTTGCAGAGGTACCAGGTCCAGGAGGGAATCCCAGACCACCCTCTCTCATGAAACACTCTCTATCTCCTTCTGGAGGAGGACCACAAGCTGTTTCCAGGCCAGAGAAGATAAAGATTGCTGCAGTGAGTTCTGGGTCTATTCCCAGCTTTAATTCAAATGTAAGAAATTCTCTCTAACACTAAGTACATCTATAAAACACAACAGTAACTTGCAGATAAATATCAAATATGAAGAAATAAAGCAAAAGGACACATTTCAATAGCATCTGTATTTATCACAAACTCACCTTCTTTCCTCGGATGAGAGGTTCAGGCTGAGGAAGCTGCTGAGGTTTTTGATGAGTCGAAGCTTCAGATGATGAACTGGTGGAAACAGAATCTCCACTTCCACTCACAGCTTTGGGTCTTGACCTGGCAGTTTTTCTAGAAAAGTGAGGACCAAGCAAACATTTATGAGAATATTACTTATGAGTCTGTTTGTTGTGGTTGAAGAGCAGAAAAAAGGATTAACAGAAATTATCTTTGACTGTAAAACAAATGATTCAAGTAGAAATAATTAATAATTAAAAAAAAGTTTTGACATTTTGCTTGGAAATTAAACAAAAAAACCTAGGAAGTTAAGACGTACTCTTTAGTGGCTTCGAGGAACATGGCGATTTGTCGTTTTATGTAGGGCTGCCGGAGGATGAGTTTAACATCAGGCCTGTCTTCGGCTCTCTTACACAACATGTTCTTGATCAAAACTCCGAGCTGGGGATCGTACTGACTCGGCATCGGTGGCAACTAATGACAAAAAATATATATTTATAAGTATTCAAAATATTCAAAGTTCAATAGCTCTTAAAGAAAAATATATTAACTCTAAAGAACAAGTTAAACTGGCTAAAGACACACAAAAGAAATGTAAAAGACTTCTTGCCCCCAAAATTTAAAAAAAAAAAAAAAAAAGTTAAATCAGTGTCACAACTGGCTGAAAACAGCTATTTTCATTATACTTTAGATGTGTATAAAAAAAGGTTTACTGCATCTAAAATTATCCTTCATTTTTGACTTTGTTGAAAACCCAGTTCAAAATAAAAATGCAAATCAGAAACCAACCTTTCCCTCTACGATGCGATACACCAGTGAGTTCATGTCCTTGGCGTTGAAGGCGTGTTTCAGAGTGGACATCTCATACACGCAGCAGCCCAGGGCCCAAACATCCGACTAGAGACAGAAAAGAGACATTCACTTACACAACACACATCAGGACTGAGAAAACACCCGGAATGTTAGCTACCAGCTCTGCAGCTGCAAAACCTCAGAGCGTCAGTGGGTTTGTTACAAAATAAAGATTCTTTATGATGTTTATAAATTAGACATGTTATGATCGATCGGCCACCGATCTTGAGCAGCCAATGCCCATTAAAAAGTATGTGATCAACCGACACCGATCAATGTATTTCAGTGCGGATCACAAAAACCGTTCATCTTTGCAGTCTGCAGAGGTCCGGTGGTATATATTTAAGCAAAGTTTTGACATTTGTTTGATTTTCTGCACTACCGGTATTTAACTTGTTGAGAGCCTTCATGTTTTTAGTCTTTTAAATATTCTGTTACTGATCGCAGATAAATTTAATTTATCCTTTTGAATGAGTAGTTGCTGTATTGTGCATGTAATTTTTGTATATTTTTTGTCTTGAAAAAGTAAATAAAAACATGTTTTTCTCTAAATTAATGTGATTCTATGGTTCCTATATTCCAGATGACAAAGCAAGTAGCACTCCTCTTAACGAAATCAGAAAATTTACAGCCAATCCATGTGATCGGCACCATGCCTGGTCTGTATCAGCGATCGTCAGAAAAATACCTGATCGGAACATCCCTGAAAATTAACTCTGTCCAAAAAAAATGTATTTTCTGCATGAACTTTGAAAATAAGTAAATATTTTATTTTTACTCTGGAAATATATTTTTTAAAATATATTTTTGCTTATCTGTTACAGTAATATGGAATAAATGCCATAAAATGCAGAGTCAATCTACCAAGGCGAACAAAGAGACAACGCTGCTAAATTTAAGGCAATTCTTGTTTTCTGATATACAAAGTAGTAACACGTTTAGTGAACGTTTGAAAGTTTTTTTTTTTATAATCAAACCAATAGAGGAAACTATTTTATAATGAGTTCAGCATTTCATAATAACTAATTAGTTTCAGCCTATGAAAATCAGCTGATCAAAACTAACATTGATGCTAAAAGAGTAAACATTTAGATTTTATCTAGTAACAAATCTGAAAAAAAAAATCTCCCTTATAAAGTAGTTTTCTTTTCTTTTTTTTTTTTTACTTTTTAAAAGTTGTCATGAGTAATTGGGATGACAGATTTAATTAATTTGACTAATAGCCAGATATTTACTTTCTAATTCTCTGTTTAATTGCTAAAGTATGCTCACACTATACATGAGCTTTAATGCTAAACCAAAATAACAATACAGTATTATCAATATCTAATAAAAAGTTGAATCTGTATTTTGAGTACAAACCTTTGAATTTAAACTGATGTACCAGAGTAGATGTCTATATGAAGATTATATAATGTTATTATTTTATTGTGCATAAAAAAACTTGAAAGACAATTAATCAATCAGTATTGTTTTTAGGCTCCTTATATTACTTAAAGCAGGGAATAACACTACCTTGTGGTTATAGGGTTTATTGGAGAACAGCTCAGGACTCATGTAGTATGGGGTCCCAATAAGTGTGCTGGCCATATCATTCTGGTTCTCCAAAACTCGTGCAATGCCCAGGTCTCCAACTTTGATGATGTTGGTTTTAGTCAGGAAGATGTTCTGCGTTTTCAGGTCCCGGTGAAGAATATTTTTCTCATGCAGGTACTGAAAATTAAGACACCATTGACTTCCTGTATCTTACACTCATTTAAATAAACAAATGCATCTATATTTGTCCTAATTTATGCCCAGTATTTGTGTATACTGTACCTGGAGTGCCATGGCTATCTGGACAAACCACTCCACAACCTGTCTCTCTGGCAGCAGCTCCCCTTTTTGTTGTTTAAGTCTGTGATAGAGGTCACCCCCTTCACAGAAACCCATCACAATGTACAGCTGACGGTCATTTCCTTCCCAAGACTCCCTGTAGGTCACGATGTTGGGATGTCTCAGCTGGGACAGAAGCTGTGCCTCCTGCTCTGCAGCACGTCGCTCACGCTTGGAAGAGGTGGTCAGATTTAGCTTCTTTATTACATACTAAGAAAATCAGATAAAGACACACAGACTCAGTATTAGACCATAATTCATATTAAACTAATAACTCTGAACTAAAATAAAAAGTAAGATATAATTACGTTTAAAAAAAAAAACTACAGTGAACAAGAGGCTCTACTCAAGAAGATCAGAAGGGAATTTTTTAACTAATTTTTAGATAAAATTTTAGAGAATGGATTTATTAGAGCAGTTGTTTTCAACTGAGCTGACTCCAGGGCCCACCAACACCCTCAGAATCAAGCCGCGACCTAAATTTAAGAGAATTTTCAACTTCTTACCTTTATTAAAAGAAAAGATGGTGCCGTTTTAAACAGGGAATAAAATACCACTGTATGGCAACTCAAAAAGCAAGTTTAGTGATAAACCAAAATGATCAGCAAGTGGTGATGAATATTCCCTTTTATGCTCAATTTACTGCCTTAAAATAAAAATAATTTGTTTCAGTAACCGTTTTTTTACAGATTCAACAGCTCTTTTACAAACAAACATGAAATAAAAATACGTACTATTGAGAAGTATTTTTAAAAAAACAAAAATGAAGCTTTAGCTGAGAACACACTAAAATAAACTATTTTTTAAACATTTAGATTTAATCTAGTAACAACTCCGAAAAGAAAAAAAATCTCACTTAGAAAATAGTTTTATTGGACTTTTTAAATGTTGTACTAGTAATTGAGAAGATGGTTTTAATTAATTTGACTAATAGCCAGATATTTACTTTGCTAAACTACAGTATATTTATTATACGTGAGTGTCAATGCTAAATCAAAATAACAATAGCATCAATATCTAATAAAAAGCTGAATCTGTATTTTGAGTACAAATCTTTGAATTTAAACTGATATACCAGGGTAGATGTCTATTTGAAGATATTAAAAAAAAAAAAAAAAACTTATTGATAAAATTATTCAGTCACTCATTCAAGAATTAACCATATGGCTGATAACCATCAGAAAATATTTTTATTTTTTCTAATCACTTTTAGGTGACAGGCCACTATTGAGAATCACTCCATTAGAGAAAGGATTTGTTAATTGACGCAAATATACTGTATATTAATGAACAGTTTATGTTATACAAGCTCGCTGTTGCAACGATTTTCATCTATGAATTAAAAAAAAATAATAAATTAAGACTCGCTGCTTTTTAAATGCGGGCTACGAACATGAATCTTTGAAAATCTTAACGTAGAATCACTGACTTTAACTAGAGCCGCACTTCACCGGGGTTTTCTACGAAATATTTTAGAAGGTTAATTTATCACTTTTAGCTCGGCTTGGACTCCTCACTTTTGTTTCTTACCTGTTTTCGGTCTGTTTTGTGCTTCACCAAGTTCACCTCCCCATAGCTGCCTTTCCCAACGACCCTGATGAAAATATAATTATCCATCTTTGTTTACAGCTCAGCATCGTGCGACGCCTCCGGCAGAAACGAAAGGCTCGTTTCGTGACATAGTCCAGCATAAATGACGAGATTAACAAATGAAATCTGTTCGGAAAACTTCGCGTTAGCTCAGAGCCAGCTAGAACATTTTGAAAAGGCAGGAAACAAGAAGCAGTCTTTAGTTTGTCGTCACTAGGCAACGGGAGCACAGAGCGCGCGAACCAAAGATGTGTTGAGTTCACAGCGCCCCCTGCTGTCCGGGGGGCCACATCACAGCAGAATATTATTAAAACCTTCAAACTACTGCTGCAGCTAAACAAAAAATATTTTCATATTTCAAATGAGATGCCAGCATACAGAAGGACAATGTTCTCACGGGGAAAACATTTTTGAGCAGTATCTTGTTATAATAATGTGATAATTATATTCTGATGCATGCTCAGGCAGAAAAATCTAAAAAAGTTAAATCTGGTCCTCTGGACATTCAAAAAAGCAAAACAAAAAAATTGTCCTTTTGCATACAGTAACTCTTGAATCCCAGATGACGTCACTAATTTTAATCAGACAAATTTTAGAGCACTAAAATAAGTTAATTATAGAGGTCTGTTTTAGTTTGCTTGCACATAACATTAAAACACAAAACCATGAGATTAGAAGGAGGTGGGGACTTTTTGTTCCAGTTAAAGCACAATGTAGCACAGATTTTCCCAAGAGCACTTCTCTGAGATTGAGATGCCCTGAGATTTAGAGCCCCCAAAATAATGGTGTTGTAGCTTACATTTATTAGCTGCTTAACAATTTGTTGTGGTTCTAATTTGAAAAAGTTTGGTTTATACTGCTAAAGTTTTAATCCTTCCATTTTGTAATACTGAGCCTTAATTGTATGTCAATATTCCTATTTCTTTGCACAAGACAGAAGCAGTGTTACCGTTTTATGCAACTATTCAGTGTTGTTTTCACCTTCATCTTGAGGTGCATGCAGCAAAATCTCTTTATGAATATAGTTTATATCCAACAACCTTTTTTCAGTCAGGTAGCAGCTGTATGTTTTTGTCCCCGACTTTAAATTTTATCCAAACCCAAAACTCATGACACTTTGAAATGATTTGGCCAATGAAAAACATAAATTGTTTCTGGGTTGAAACAGTTCAGAGCAAATTATGGATTGTGCAGCAATGGCTAACTAAAAAAAAACTTTGACAGATTAGACTTTTTTCACAACTACAGAAGGCTGAGAGCAGATCTGCTCTGTCACTTGAAAGCTTTAAGTTAAAGTGCACTTAATCAAAATTGTAGTTTATATAAATTAACTAAAATGTTGATAGGGCTCCAGCGGTGGCTGTAGGCCCAGACCCTCCTTAATTCTGCTCTGAAAAACATAAAAATCTCACATTTACATGGGTTTTAACTTTTAACGTTCACAATTAAATTGACTGGATTTAGATTCACATAAACCAGGGCTATTCAACTGGCGGCCCGCGGACCATTTCCGGCCCGCAGGTGACTTCAGTCTGGCCCACCAATGAGTTCATTATTTATTTTTTCAGGGTTTGGGTTCTGTTTATTGCATTTGTGATTCAATGCAATAAAACGAACAAATTTAAAAGGTAAAAGATCATTGTAATACTTGGTTTATTTACATAATGACTTTAATCATTGGACGTCCGGCCCTTGAGCTGCTGGCTTCAGTAACTGTGGCCCCCTGAGCAGTTTTGTTGAATAGCCCTTCCGATACAAACTCTTTCAGACTTTATTTCAGCTTTGTTGAAAACGTGCAAAACTACAAGAAAGAATAAAAAACACAAGGAAAAGACAAGTACAAGAGACAGTGTTATTGTATTTCATTCTGTAAATGCAAACATTGTTACAAAATATCTGTGCTACAAAGCAGATTCATTCAGAGGCACTTATGTCTGACATTAGAGAAACAAGATGGTGGTGGTGGGAGGGGGGGGGGGCGGTGTCAGAACTCGCAGCTCTATCTTCCCTTTACAGAACGTACAGGAACGTCAACTTTCACAGATCTGTAGATACAGTGCAAAAACAAAATACAATGAATCCAGTAAATAGTTGTGTTTGCTCTGACAGTTGAGTAAAGTAGGACGCATCGAGCACAAACACGTGCTTTCACTTCATTTGTGACAAAGGCCACCCAACAGTCTCTGAGATAAGCCCCCAGAGCGCCTGCTTAGCACAATAGCTTATTCACTGGGATATTATTGCCTCTGCTGGAGGATACGAGCATTGACCAGCAGCCTCGTGCGTTCGTCAAATATTCCAGGTCTGAACTTTGCAGATATTAGAAATGTAGCCAGCCAACATTTCATATACAGAAATACAGTGGAAACATTTCAAGTTCAGCCAATTAGTGTGTGTGTGTTTATAAATTATAGAATCACTTCGTAAATTGTCCTAACTAATGCGTTATTGTTGTAAATAGTGAGACCTACATATTAAGGCTTTTCTACAGATGTATCGCTCTTGAACATAAAGATTATTTTGATGAGTATGTTCATACCCGCATTAAAATCATTAGAAAAATAAATGTTGGTATTTGGGACATATTAGTCAAAAAAAAAAGAAAAGAAATTAATGACATAACCAAAGAGTTTTAGTTCAAGTAAAGGGTTTGTGTTAGCATCACCGTAATGCTCTAATAATGTTAAGGTTTCCCTTTTGCAATCTCACCTAAAAAAATCTGAACAGTCAAAGTGCTTTGGCAACAATTCAAGTCTGTCATTTTCACCACCGACATGCACGCACACATGCACACCAAAGAGCAGAAGAAATGGGCTGTTAAGCTGCGCTAAATTTCATTTTCTCTAATCACATAAATGTCAGCGTTCATTACTACTGAAACTCAAGAGTCACCACTGGATAAGAGGGGGGAAAGGAGCTGATGTCTTCACTAATATCTTACTTGTTGCAGATAACTCTTTAAGTAACCTCAGTTTGGAGAAATACAGTTTAATTGTAATCGGTTTGGCAAGCCAATGGCTAACTTGAGCCGGCCAGACCCAAAGTGGATTTTTGCTGTTTTAAAGCATTTCAAATCTAAAAATTCAAAGAGGTTGGTGTGAATGTTATTTTTATGAACATTTACATTGTTATTTCATGCATATCGTGGTTGTTCTTGCAGAATACAAGATATTCCTCCTGGAAGTGCACCTGAAGCGCTACATGTTTCTGCCATTTTCTTTTTCAAATAACCATAAAAATCTATACGGAAAAAGAAAAAGTAATGTGGACCTGAAAGTAACGTAAATATAAATTAAAAAGTAGTTTAAGAAACAGTATAAACTGCTGATAATTTTTTTAGATTGGAGCCCTTTTAAGATGATAACATCCCTTTGTTTTCGCTCGATTAGCCATTAACTCATTAATCTGATGAGAAAAACATAGATTCTTCAAACTGAGGTCAATCAAAAAGCTTCTCACAATATGTGAAGTATTAATTACTTGTAACTTTTCCATAAAACCCTAGTTAAATTAAAAAAAAAAAAATCTGAACTACCGTACTTGTTATCGTTCTTGGCTGTCACAATTAAAAACTGCAAGATCTGAGAGGCCAAACGGCTGCCACAGTTTTAATATTAGATCAGCATTTTTTAGTTGAATGCATCTTTTTTTTTTTACTTTTTACAAATACTATACCTGTCTTTAAACTTTATATGAAACAGTTGGATTAAAAAAAAAAAAAAAAAAAAACTACATTGATCTACTGACCTAATAACACTCCTCACAAAATTTGGCCAGAAGCTGTAGTTTCAAACATAATTTGGTTATTCTACTTCAATGAGCATTAACTGCATTAATAAACAATTTGTATGGTTTTACCAGTGGCATGAACTATAAGGAGTAGGCTGTCATTTTATAAAGATATCTATAAAGTACAACTTAATAACTGTGACAGCTCTTGGGGAGTTATCGTGCTTGATTTATTAATTTTTTTATATATCAAGGAGAACAAGTTATTTTAAATCCTCCATATGTGCAGTAAGTTTATGATTTTTTTTTATTGCTGCCAATAATAAAAGCATATTCTCTTAAACAGGCTATGAGTATTTTCATCTTTTATTAGCTACTTTGTGTCTTATAATTTGTATTTATTTTTAATCGTTGAATTTATTGCTGAATATGATTGTCAATTTAAAGTCGGTCTGAAAAAAAAAATCAAAAAAGGTTAAAATCAAACATGTAGAACAGCAATACTGAATAATTCTAATGCGTTTAATTATTTTGTTAATTTATTAAATATTAGGAGCTATTGTGCTCTGAAACAGCTCCTAACTGGATCGGAGCTTACTGAGAGATTTGTTTCTAACTTGGAGAGACTAGATTAAATCACGACCAGTTACTTGCTTTCACATATCAATCACATCAAATGTACAACTATAAAAAATAAAAAAACTACCAAAAAAGTTATAATTAAAAACTGTGCTTGTTTTAGTGAGATGTGTAGCTGAATAAAATTAACCTTATTTAAAAAGTACCGTATTTTTCAGACTAAAAGGTGCACTTAAAATCTTTCAGTTTTCTCAAAATCAACAGTAAGCCTTATGTATTAATGGTGGTTGTGCTTAGTGACCTCAAACCGATTTTAGGTGGTACATGGCGCGCAAAAATATGTCAAAATGTTTTAGTTTCGCTTAATGCGCCTTATAATCCCAGTGCAACTTATAGTCCGAAAAAATACAGTTAAAAAAAAATAGGGGGACTGAACGACAGCAGGTTACAACCTGGAAAGAAAAACTTTGATCATACAAACCGGGTTCCAAAAATGTTTGGACACTAAACAGATTGTGAATAAAAACT
>JAVCKU010000128.1:18902989-18918012 GCA_032273985.1 Hypsolebias coamazonicus | reverse complement strand
ACCCTGGTTTAACACATTCTTCTGCAGCCTGCATGACTGCAGGTTTATTTCTGTTAGTGTAGGTGTGAATCACATCTGCCCTTTCCTCCTCTGAGAGTTTCTTTTTCTTTTGCATGTACTTAAAACAACTCTTCCTCTTCCCCCATCCTTCAGTGTCGTGTCAGTCTGACAGCAGCAGCAGCAGTGTGGTGGTGGCTGGTTATAATGTCAGCTCCCCCACTGGGTCCAAGGTGGTGCTGCAGTGTGTGAGCGTCCGCATGGTGTGGACCAGGGACAGGACGAGGGACAGGCAGAGGGTGGTTCACTGGGACATGTATCGGGATTATCCAGATTACGCCATGGAGAGGGTGGTGGACATGTTCTCGGCAGGAGACCAGAGGGTCTACAGCTACCAAAACCTGAACAGGGTCGGCCTCAACCCGACATCCTTCAAAGATGGAAACTTCTCACTCGTCATTAAAGGTAACATTCACAGATCTGAGTCACATGTGTAGCCACAGCTTGACTGTGTATCTTTGACAAATATTACTGTAGTATTGTTACATTAAGATTTTTTTTTTATACGCTCATCATGGACGTTGATTAATCATTTTGGGCGCTTGGTGATTTGTTTGAATAGTTTCATTTTCTAATAGGAATGATTATACAATATAAAACTTCAGTGATTTCCAGAAACAATAACTGGGTGTACTGGTTTTCCATAATGAGTGTATTTCCTTTAAACATAACCCAAACCCACACTTTTAAACTAATAATATCACATCCATCATAATGCTACCTTCTGCAGTTTGTGTAGACATGTTAATAGTTGTACTAAATAAAATAAATGCCCTAACTTCAATTTTTTTCTTTATCTTTTTGTGTGTGGTGACAGATGTGTCAATGAAGGACAGAGGTCTATATTCCTGTAACCTCCACCATCTCTACTGTCACCTGTACGAGATGGTCAGAGTTCAGCTCAACGTGACCAAATCACGTATGTGTGGCTTTAGAAGCCAATGTGTGAACTAATCTTACTTCACCAGCATCTTCTTTGATGGCTTGTCTTCGCTTTCCAAGGCCGCAAAGAGCAGCGCTTCTGGGATGGACAAAAGGCGGTGTACGTGGTTCTGCTCGGAAGCACCGTGGTGCTGCCCTGCATCAACAGACGAAGCGTGTGGACGGACTGGAGCAACGAGGAGGAGGACCAGCAGGTGGTACCTCAGTTGGATAAAACTGTCCGCCAGTTCACTTTTTACTGACTGAAAAATCCGTCGCCGTTCAGGTTGTCCACTGGGACCGTCAGCCACCGGGAATCCTCCATGACCGTGCCGATCGTCTGGTGGATCTGTACGCCTCTGGGGAGCAGCGCAGCTACGGACCTCTGTTCCTCCAGAGGAAGATGAACATCAGCAATCAAGCCTTCTCAGAGGGAGACTTCTCGCTAACAATATCAGATCTCCAGGTTTGTATGTTTGAACGTAAAATAATAAGAATGTAACAGACGGGAGCATTTCTGAAGAAATCTTGATGGGTCCCAAAACAGCTACTGTCCAAAACATCAACTTTCTTCTATAAAATCCAAAGTGGGACTCACTTTTATAAAACCCTAAGCTGTCAAGATGCTACAATAGTGGAATCTGCTGTCAGTGGCTCATTAAATGGTAAATGGACTGCACTTTAATAGCACCTCTCTATCTTGTGAAGACACTCAAAGCTCTTTACAACACAATCTGTCTTCATGTTCCCATACGTACAGCACTCTACTAGATCTATACAAAAAATAATCAGAGCTTTTATCACGTTCATATACCGATGGGACACACATCAGAGGCAATGGGGAGTTCAGTGTCTTGCCCAGGGACACTTCAGCATGTGACTGCTGATGGAATCGAACCCCCAACTCTTGCATTGAAGGGCAATGCCCCAACCACTCAGCCACAGCCGCCCATTAAGGTTAACATAGTACCCACACATCTGTTTTCTCACTCCCTGACAGGACATTTAGACGTAGAAATGCATAATAGAAAGTTAACCTCAAACAAACAGCCGCTGTGTGAAAACTACCGTATATCTTAAATGGAAATTAAATCTTGAGCCGTAAGTGACAGAAGTGTCTCAAAATAAGATTTCGTTTTGATAAAATATTCCAAAATCACAAATCTTAAACTGTGATTGTCTAAAAACCATCAAAGACATCAAAATTCCTGTTTAGTCCAGTAAAGTACATCTTTTTGTGACCTGTTTAAACTTCTACTGATGTTTCTCCTAAAGAAGTAGGCCTATGCTTGAGAATAGCTAAAAAAAACAAGTAATTTTGTGCAAATCCTCTTGTTATACATGGACGAATTTCTGCAAATTTTGTTCATGCTTTTTCACTGAAAATCACTGCACTCAATTCTTGATGAAGCTGCACATTTTAATGTATTATAGGTGTAGGGGATGCAAAATCAACAGGTTTAATGTGTGATTTAAGGTTAATTTGTTAGCATCCTTAACTTAATGTGACATTAGTGCACATTGCAACTGTGCTGTTGGTTGTGGTACACATCTAATAGTATTTAATATGCATGTGGCCATGTTCATTTTGACAAGTCTTTTACAGACGGGTGTATTCCTGTGCGGTCATCTGATACAGAGTTTCTTGAGCACATGGAGCAGTCATTAACAATGAAGCACTTGTCCAGTCAAAATTTATAGGGAAGCTGGGAACCAGAAACCACATTATGTCAAGCAACCACATGAACAGAAAACATGGAGCAACAGTTGTTACCATTTGTTACGATAGCAAGGAGATGGGGGTTTATGGCAGAGTCAGGAAATTCTTCAGATTTCCTAGGGATTTTCTGAAGATGATGGAGTGGTAGAGCTCAAATGTCAGTGAATTTAGGTCAAACAGAACCGACAAAACAGGCAGCTGAACAGCACGCTTTTTTTTTTGTTAGTTTAATGTACTTTGGTTGAGGTAAAATAAAGTTATTTATCTGAAATGGTAGCAATAAGTGTCTTTACAAAAGGTATAAGAAAGTTTGGACGAATCTAAGCAAAGTGCTGCCAGCAGTGAAAAAAATTGATCTGAGAATTATACCAACAATTGACAGATTTATACTGTACAAAATATTGTATAATCTCACTTCAGGGGGAAATTTTGTTTGCATACTGTATATAAAGTTAGGTGTTCCTCAAAGACTCAATATTCACAGGCTTAAACTCTCTCCTCCTGTGAATAGTAACCCAGAGCCCCACCCCACCAACTCATAGTTTCAGATCCATCTCCAGAAATCTGAAACTAGAAGTTGCATACTTTGCCTTTTTGAATAGTTTCACCATTTTTTTATAAGCTTACACACTGTGTAATCTGGGCAGCAGTAGCTTGGTGTTTAGTGCCATGGTCTTGTAATCCTGAAGATGTGGGTTTGAGCCCAGGTTGTGTCAGGAAGGGCATCCAGCGTAAAACATTTGCCAAATCTTTCATGCAAGTTTGCTCACTGACATTACTTACACACTTTGTAGTCAAGACAAAATAAAGTTATTGTTCACAAATAGTTCAAAGTTGCCTTACCACTTTGTAATATGTGCATGAAACAAGTTTATATTTAGAACTGACTGTCTTTTATTGCTTTTGTTTTTGTTTCATTGTGGCTCAGCACTGAATACTGTTTGTAAAACTTCACCTAATGTTCTCATTGACAAGTTACTAATTAGTGGGGTTAAGTAGAAATGTTATCACACATCTACTTAACCCCACTAAATTATCAACACTTAACATCTTACCTGTTGAGGATAGCTCTTAAAACAGCTACAGCTTGAAGAAATGTGGCTTCTTCCTCCGACGCATGCGGGGGAAGATGAAACCCATTTAATGTAATAGTCCTTGACTTGAAGGAACTATTTATGCATTTAGGCATGTATGCTGGATTGGGTCTTAAAATGGCAGAGCTCCCATCAAATTGAATTTTCAAACATGATGGAGCGACAGACAGCGCACTTAAATCACTCACACTCTTTGCAGACGTGAGGGCCAACAGCAAAGCCGTTTTAAGAGACAGAAACTTCATCGCTACTTCACTTAGAGGTTCGAAGGGGGCCTTAAGTAAAGCGCGTAAAACTAACGTCAGGTCCCATTGAGGGGCAAGGGGGCGTGTCACCGGTCTGTGACGATGCACGCCTTTCAAAAAGCGTTTCATCAGAGGATGATTAAATAACGTTCTGTCAACAAAACCCTCATGGCACGAGCATATAGCTGCAGCGTAGACTTTAATGGTACTGAAAGCCAGCTTCCTGTCCATTAACAGCTGTAAAAATGACAGAATGCAGCCAATGTCACATGACGTAGCATCAATATCTCCTTCAGTGCACCAGCGCTAAAAAATTGCCTATTTAGACGCATAAAGTGACGTCGTAGACACAGCTCGTGCGTCTCGGATAGTCTGGACAACTGCTGGAGGGATGCCCAGACGTATTAAACGGTTCCGTTCAGCATCCAAGCCCAGAGGGGTTGGCCTATCTCCGAAAAACTCGTGATCGCCCGCCCTGCTTGTAGGAGCGCGTCTTTCCTCCATTGAAGCTGCAGAGGTTGGTCCACCACCAGCCGCTGCAGGTCCGGGAACCATGGTGCGTTTTTGCGCTCTGGAGCTATGAGGATGAGTGACAAGTTCTCTCTCCGTACTCGCTCCAGGACGCGTGGGATAAGAGGGATCGGAGGGAACGTATATAACAGCTTCTTTGGCCACGAGCTGTGCACAAAAGCGTCCACTCCCAGGGGAGGGTTTTCTCTCAAGCTCAGTGAGAACCACAGTGGGCACTGTGCGTTCTCCCGTGACGCAAACAGGTCCACTGCTGCGTGGCCCAACCTGGTCCAAATCTGATTGATCACAGCGGGATGAAGAGCCCAATCTCTATGCCGTGGACTGCCCCTGGACATGATGTCTGCTCCTCTGTTCAAAATGCTGGGAATGTACACCGCTTTCATCGAAAGCAGGTGTCGGTGTGCCCAGAGCAGGAGCTGCCTGGCCACATGCAGCAGCTGAGCTGAACGTACGCCGCCCTGGCGATTGATGTACGATGCTGCCACCTTGTTGTCGGTGTGAATCAGTACATGCTGATTTTGAAGCAGAGGGGCGAAGTGCTGCACAACTTTGAACACTGTCAGAAGTTCCAGGACATCGATATGGAGGCGAGTGTGGTCTGGCCACCTCGCACCGACACTCTGCGACAGACACGTGCCCCCCAGCCCGTCAGAGAGACGTCCATGAAAACCGAAATGTGTGACGTAGGTGTGGTCATGGAGACTCCCTCCGACAGCATACAGGGGTTTCCCCAGTGACGTAGGTCGGTTCCCATGGAGGGAGGAACCAAAATCATCCGCCTCTTCTGATGCACAGGATCTATGCGCAGGCTGGCGAACCAATGCTGGAGTGATCTCGTGTGAAGGAGACCGAGAATCACCACTACATGAGCTGCCGCCATCATCCCGAGGAGGCATATCATGGTTGCTGCGGGTACCACTCTTCCAGGTCTGACGTGGCTGAGCTGAGCTGTCAGGTCGAGGGCTCTTTGTTGAGACAGTTGAGCCCTCATTGTGCACAAATTCACCTCCACTCCCAGATAAACAATAATCTGAGAGGGTAGGGCGGAGCTCTTCTCCCAGTTTACAGAAAAGCCCAGAGCCATCAGGTGCTCCGCCAGAGCCCTGGTCTGGATTGCGGCTTCCTCTCTGGATCTGCTCAGCAGAAGCAGGTCATCCAGACAAAACAAAATTCTCATCCCGACCGTGCGTAACGGACGGATGGCGGTCTCCACGCACCTTGAAAACGTCCTGGGTGCAAGGGAGTAACCGAAAGGGAGCCTGTTGTACTCGAATTGGGTCCCTTGGAAGGAGAAACGCAGGAATTTCCTGTGTTTCGGGAGGATTGAAATGTGCCAGTAAGCATCTCGCAGGTCGAGGGATGTGAACCAATCATCTTGGCAAATGTTTTTTAGCAGCTGTTTTATGGTCAACATGTGAAATTGTCTCTCCACAATCGACTTGCTGAAGGTGGAGAGGTCCAAAATCGGCAGCAAACCCCCTTTTTTCTTTGGAATTAGAAAATAACGGGAGTAAAACTCTTTGTTTTTCTCCTCGTCCGGGACTCTGGAGATCACTCCCTTCGTCAGCAATTCCTGAATCTCTGACAGGAGGGAGGAGCTTTGCTCCAAGCTTGACAGCTCCGTCTCCAAAATGCCCCTGAATGGGGGTGGCTTTTCTGCAAATTGAAGCGCGTAGCCTTTGTAAATCAGCGCGTTCATCCATTTGTCGAGCGAGCACATTTTCTGCCACTGTGCATGTCGCTCCGAGAGCGGGCGCTCGTGCTCGTGATGTATCGTGCGCGTCATGGACGTCAGCCATTGGACGGCCCCTTCCTCCGTCACCTGCGTGACCCACAGGGGGCCGGCCTTGAAAGGGCTGGTTAGCCGCTTCAGCGCTGTGTACCAGTTGTGGGTCTGCGGCGAAGGTAAACACACACTCAGGCGAGGTGTTGTTTTTGCCGCACGCGGCGCGCCGCTTAGGCAGCGGCTCGCAATTGCTCTGTGCGACGTGCCTCTTCGCGCTGTGTGCAGGGCTGCAGCGAGCTCGCTCGAGCTGCAGGTGGGCGGCGTCACTTATGTACGTGATGCGCCGAGTCAGCAAAGGCTGTAAGCTATGGCAACCTGTAAACAACTGTTTATCAGAAGCTAGCTTGACAGGTGTGGGAGGTGTGTGTTAGATCTGCTGAGGGATCATACAGTCCAACAGACAAACTCGAAGCAGGAGATGAACTACTCATTGAGAAATAACACTGCTTTATTTCGTCACATACATTAATATCACACACACCTCCCGCTGCCAGTCATTTTCTGGGCTGTCGTCTGCGTGGCAGGCCCTGTTGGTGCTGCTGGTCTCTCCAGGACCGCGGCTGCGGGCGGCCTCTCTGGGGCCGTGGGGCGGCACCTGGCTGGCGCGGTAGGTGCAATTGCTTCACGATGGGAGGGGCCGGCGGTGGAGCTGGACCGGGGGCCGTCGCCGCAGGCGTGGAGCGCCGGTGTTATTGCCATTGGTAACACCTATCCCTCCACCCATCGGGGCGACGAGGGGGCGGACGTGGCGTCATGAGGCCTCGCACCGATTCTGTCACCTCCTCCCTCACCTTTGACTTGTCGAGCAGGTTGGTGAATCTCGTCCCGAACAGTGCATCAGACGTGATGAGACCCTCCAACAGCTCCTTCTGCAGTCTGTCCGGCAGCGAGGGGGCGTGTCAGAGCCACGTCGTGCGCTGGATCATTGTCATCCAGGCAGCGGAACGTGAAAGGCACACAGTTGATGCTGCATACAGATTCAGTATCACATCTGCCGCCTTCCCCAGCGAGTTCTTTGCTTCGTCCGACAGCTCCGGCTCCTCCAGTGTTTTTGAGAGATGAAAAGCGAGGAGCGCAATGTTGTTGCAGCTGCACTGGTGAGCTCGGTTGGAGAGCTGCAGGATGGTCTGATCATGTCTGCCAGGTGGAACCAGTCTCTGGTCCATCTTGGCGACTTTGGCCCCGAACATCTCCGTGAGGCTCTGCTCCAGGGGGGGTACTGATGGGAAACCCTGTTCAGTAAAATCCTCCACCTTTGTGATCGGCGCGTACGTGGAGGCCGGGGCTTTTATTTTGGCGAGTGCCGTTGCGGCCTGTTCCCAGTGCGATACCACAGCTGGGAAACGAGTCCAGATTGGGTCAGGGCGCTGAGCCGAGGTAGAGCCGAACCGTCCCGCTAGATCATCCGATCTCGGCGGGGGCAGAGTCGAGATGGGCAGGACCTTCGTGTCCGCTGCCTCTCGGATAATGGTGGGTAGCTCCCGAATAAGGTCGCCCAGTGTTGGGAGCGTGGTTCCCGCTGACCTCGGGGTGGGGGGTGGGGGGTGGGGGGTGGGGGTGGCGCAGAGCATATGCTCTGACGTTCCACCTCCACGACCACACTCTCGAGGAGGGATGGAGCAGCACTTCGGGAGCTGTCTCCATCCCCGCGGTCCGGTGAGCCATACGTTCCCACCGCCGCACTAATCATGGCAACTGCTTCGTCCAGCGGCGACTGGTCGTCCATCCGCCATTCATCATCCCGAATGGGCTAGAACAAGGCCGCTCGACGTTCCCGCTCTTCGGGTGGCAGGAGTCGGCAAAGATGACAGGGGTTGTCCAGAGAGGCGTGCTTTGGACCCAGGCATCCCTCACATATCTGGTGCTTGTTGAATGGCCGGATGTAGGCAACCTCGCAGGCTGGACACACGTTGCTAGCCATTTTCTTCTCAGAAGTGTACGGTCAGGTCTTCAATTGACGGCTGAATGATGAAAGGGAGACGTTTTTCCCGCGTTAGCAAAATATATAGATGCGGGGTGGGGCCCACACAGTAGGTGGGCGTGGACTAAAAGGTTTTCAGTGGACGCGCTGCGCACGAGAGGTAATCCAATAAGCGAAGCTGTCTAAAGGGCATGGCTCATATGAAATAGAACAAGCAGGATTTTATTAACCTAGCAAAAGCATTGGGCGGCTGTGGCTGAGTGGTTAGAGCAGCTGCTCCAATGCAAGAGTTGGGGGTTCAAATTCAGCAGCAGTCACATGTCAGTGTGTCCCTGAGCAAGACACTGAACCCCTCATTACCTCCTATGTGCATCCCATCAGTGTATGAATGTGAAAAAGCACTGATTAGTCACTTTAGAATGATTTATTCAATTAGCTTTGTATAGATCTAGTAGAGTGCTGTATGAATGGGTAAATGAGGGTACAGATTGTAGTGTAAAGTGCTTTTAGATAAAAAGGAGCTACAGTCCATTTACCATTTTTGACAGTTGATAATGACAATTGTAACAGGTTTTGCGGCTACGGACACGTTTAAGTTAATGAACGAAGGGGCAGAAATGGATCTTTTGATCGTAAAGGTTGCAGACCCCTGGGTTAGCTTGTCAATCCAGCCAGAATTAATTTCTATTTCTCCAAATAGAGATTGTTCCAAGAGCCATTTCCAACAGGTAGGATATTTATTGTTCATAACCGTTGCACAGAACCCTACTTTAAAGCATATGAACTATCACTTTAACTTCGTCAATTGAGTAAATAATAATAATAATAATGATAAACTAAATGACCCTCTGGCAAATGAGACTTCTACCAGTAGCTTTTTGTGTTTTATGCACTATACATGGCCAAACTGTGACAGTGAATAAAGCGGAGAAGCCTCAGACATGATTGTGTTAACTTTCTCACAATTTGTCTCCATGCAGATTCACAAGACCCCAAAATATTTGCTATTAAAGTGGAAACCAAATCAGAAACTCTTTAGTTGGAGTTCACCTGCTGTCTTTGTATCCATGCTTTGTTCTGTTTTTTTCCTACAGTCCAGTGTGCATGTGTGTTTTGACAGCCTACAGACCAGGGCACATACTCGTGTCACCTTCACCATCATTACTGTGGTCTACATGAGAGGAGAGAGTTTCGGCTCACAGTCGAGCCGCTGCTGATTCAGAGCACCGAGCCTGACAAAGGTACAAACTTTCCTTCTTTCTGTTTTACAGGCCAACAGGGCAGATGTTTCATCCTTTAACTGATCCAGAGTATGAAGAAAAACACACACATCTGCTCTTTCCATCAGTCTTGTTTTATCCTCCTTGTCTCTCCCTGGACTTTCCAAACAGCAGAGCTGCAGAGGATGAAGTTTTCTGTTTGTTTCCTCAAGGAGATAGTTTTTCTTGCACCGTCAGCTTGTCTGCTCTCACTCATGAAACCACACATGTAAACATTCATCCTCAGTACTTTTTTTGTATCATGGACCATTTACGCTACAGTGTTTTGTTCCCTTCAAACTTTGCATGTATGATTTTTGTAGTGGAAGCTTCCTCAGCCTGACGGTTCTTGTATTTGGTGAAAAGGTAGAAAAATGTGGAGAAAGCTCCAGGTTGGGAGGAATAGATTGTGTCTTGCCTGTTGCTTGCATCACATTCTTTGACCATGAGAGAGTTTCTGAAGCCTGTGTGTTTTTCAGAAGAGCAAAGCCGGCGATGGCCGAAGCATCAGTGTGAAAACCACAGAGAGAAGTTTTGCTCCAGGCCTTCTGTGTTTGCACGTAGCAGAGAGCTTGTTTAACAGAGCCAGCTAAGATGGCTGACTTTAGGAATCTTTTGAATACATTCTTCAAACTGAAGTCCAGCTCCTCCCCCAAAAATAATTCCTCTCTCTTTGAACTATAATACAGCAGGACTACACTTGGGGAACCAAACTGGTTAGATTTGTGCTGATTTATCTCCAGCTCAGTAGATTCACACACATCTTTTGAAGTGACTTATCACAGACACATTCCTACTTATCTGCTTTGTTTCGCCCTCTCTGTCGTCTGCTAGCCTTATGGCTTTCACTTACAAACTTACTCACTTCTTCCACCACTCCACTTTCATCTTCCCCCTTTTTTTTCTTCTTTTAATAATTACAGGTGATAAGTTCGGTCTTCCTTCATACTCTTTCTTGTACTTTGATGTCACTAACCCCCCCTAACTGCAGATGAAAACAAGACCCATATGTCATTTGTTAAAACGCTAGCCACACCAAAGAGAAAGTCAAAGTTCATAACGGTCTAAAACAGTGGTTCTCAAACTGGGGGTCCGCGAGTCGGTGCTGACCCCAACCCCCTGCCGGCCAGCCAGTCTGCTATTCACGTTCCGGCATCGATCGGTATACAAATTAAGTCCTGTTACCAGTTTGACTGCTGCTGTTATGATTCTGTTCAGTTTCATGTCAAGAGTTTTCTGGAATAATTTGAAGAAGTGGCAATACATTTATGCTCATTATGTGAAAAGGTAAAGTTTTAAACTGTTTTTTTTTAATGCTGTTAATTTTCTCAAAACTGTAATTTCTGGAAGTTGAAATTAAAAATTTTGTTAATTGTGTCTTGAATGAAAAATACCCCACCTTTAAAAGTATAAAAAATGCATTAACACGATTAAAGAACAGGTCTTAAGTCTTTATGCTTCACAAATATTTCCACTGCGTTAAAGAGACAAATTGAAGAAAATTATTTAATAAACATGAGGGTTATCAAGTCAAAAGTCAAAGTCAACTTTATTGTCAAAACTGCAATATGTACAGGACATACACAGGATTGAAACTGGATTACTCTCAGACCTCTGGTGCAACAATAACCATTTAAACATTAAAACATTATGAGGGGGTCCCTGAACCCAAAAAGTTTGAGAACCCCTGGTTTAAAAACTGTTTGGTCTTTTTTGAAACCGAAAGATAAAAAAAAAAAAAAAAAAATTCTTTTTCCCACCTAGTGAACAAAAATCCAGTAGACAAATCTAATAATGATTTCCTGTTTTTTATGAATATACCAAACACGCAACTACATATGTGTTATAAATTAGTTTGGGTTGTCAAGGAGGTATTTCTCTGGAGAAGATTATATCTCTATCCTCTTCCTCTCCCTCATCCCACCCTGCTCCATCCTTCCTTCACTCCTCTTGCTCTCTTTCCTTTTCTGTGTTTTGGTGCCAGGAAAAGTAAATCACAGCATGACACCAGTCTGGAGTTCATGTTGGCTCAGATACGTTGAGTCTGAGCTCCACAGCTGCTTCTTGAGTTGCACTTTTTTTTTTTTTAAATAAAACTGAATGACACCAGATGTTTTTTCAGCCTTTGCTGTTTAAAAACTCAGCAGAGCTGCACATGTTGGCTCCTCGAATCCCTTCTTGTGTTGACATTTTTGTGTACCGCTTGAAAATAAAACTAACACTTTGCAAAGCATTTAAAGCATGTTGTATATGGTTTGCATGATCAATGCAACTTGTCACGTTGTGTTCTAAATATACTTAAACATAAATTATATAAGTATGTAGAGGTTTACATCAGTTATTCAGCAAACAGTGTGTCCATAAACAACTTTAAAGTCTCAAGCCAGCCGTTGTTGCTGGTCGTATAATGATCAACCACAGGACAACACTCTGGTGTGTTTGTGGGAGTAAAAACAAAGAACAGGCCTGAGTCTGTGGGACTTTTCTGCCCCACAGACACCACCAAAGCTGAGTCCCCTCGCGTCATCACCGTCATCCATCCTGACCAGAGGAACTTTCTCCTGCCACTGGGCTACGTTCTCATCTTCCTCCTGCTTCTGGCATTCATTACCCTCATCATCATTCTCATCACACGGCGACGTCGAGCCAAAGGTCTAAGCTGCAGAGTTGGTCTGGTTCGCTTTCATTCACTCAAAATTTTTAATATCATCTGATATTTATTCATGCTTTTTTTTTTCTTTCCAGATTTTTATCCCAGGGCGTCCATGAGGTGAGTGTTATCTGGACACAAACCGTGTGGGGCAGCTGTGGCTGAGTGGTTAGAGCAGTCGTCCTCCAATGCAAGAGTTGGGGGTTTGATTCCACCAGCAGTCACATGCTGAAATGTCCCTGGGTAAGACATTGAACACCTCATTGCCTCCGATGTGTGTCCCATTGGGGTATGAATGTGATAAAGCACTGTTTAATCTTTGTATAAATATAGTAGAGTTATGTATGAATGGGTAAATGAGGGCACAGATTGTAGTGTAAATAGCTTTGAGTATCTTGATAAGAAAGAAAAGCACTATTTAAGTGCAGTACATTTACCATTTACTATTTATTCTTCAGCATGTTTACAAGTACAGTAATATATACTATTGGGACAATTTACTTTGTAATTTACAAAGAAAAAAAAGCCTTACAACAGTGTATTCTCATATGTGCTACCTTATTTTATTATTATTGTTATTATTATTTTACCTCTTAAGATATTTGTGAATATAGGGCAACATTTTACACACACGGCCGTTTACTGAACTCTATGGATAGCCTCAAGCCTTTAAAAATGTTGGACCTACTCCTACTACTGCACACAAGCAGCAAGTTCTCATTTAGGTCCAATCATCCTATCTTGATCTTATCACCTCTACTGCCAAGTGCCATAAACTCCCATTGAACAAGCATTCCAGTGATTCAGTTGCTTTAATGTTGTTTCAGGAAACCGCTAACAAGCAACTCTGTATCACAGTTCAATTTGACCACGTACACATTCACTCACAATAATGATCACTGAACTTCAGAATGACTGTGGTGAACTGAACTGCATGTTCACACAACTATTTCTCTGGCTTAGTCCAAAGATAGATTAGCGGTTTCTGAATAATGCAGTGAACCCTAATTTGCTTTGATTAGTGGGAAGTTAGATGATATTGACCCATTGAAATTGGTCATCAGAATAAATAATGGCCAAATGAACTGATAAAATGCAAAGTTGCCGGCCATCATAAATCACATAAAAAGCACTTGGTGTGGAAGTCATTGAAATTAGAAGTCCATGCTCCTATTAATTATGTTACCTTGCCATTGTGACAGTGTTATAAATCAGTTGTGAAAGGTACTCCAGTCCACTGGCCAGCCCAGCAAGGCCTCCTGCCTGCAAATGGCTTTGTATACCCTCCTAATTGTTTCTTAAACAAGCCACCTCTAGAGGCTAAGGTTGATGGACAGAGTTTAAGAAAATAATTGAAAATGTGGAGGGTGGGTGCACTGTAAAAAAAGTTTGCAGTCTAATAGGAGTCTACACGCCTGAGTCTATGATCAAGAGCTCACTTGCCTTACTATTTTTCTAAAACATGATACTGTTTTTGTTTCTTAATGTTAGGTGCTTGGTCTCTGTATGTTTTGGCGGAAAAAACAAAAAAAAAGTATGGATCATTTAGGCTGTCTTAAACAACATCCTGAAGAGTGAGACATTGTTACAAGATGATGAGGTTTACAACAGTGAAGTCCCCCAGCTTGTATGGCTTTTGCATCTGCTTTCTTAAAATCAACTAACAGCTTGTTTGATCCATGCCATTCGTTTAGTCTAATTTTATTCTGAAACATTTGATTTTGAAATTGAAACTATCGATGTGGCACATGTGACAGACATTATAACAAGTAAGTAGTTAAATCTTTTTTTTTTTTTTTTTTCCAGTTAGCTATTTGTAATATTTGATAGGTTTTAGTAAAAGCACAGTTCCAGTATAGGAGTATGTACTGTAAGAGACTTGTAAATGCCTGTGACTTATTTTACTTTTTAAAAAAATATTTAGGCTGAATCTTTTCTAAATATATATATTAAAAAATATATAAATAGAAAATGTTGCTGCGTTCATTCGTTCTCATCTGCTCACACAGACTCATGTTTGTGCTGCTGTTCAGGGATATTGTTTTTTTAGGCTATTAGTGCTTAGTGTATTTTAGTTACCGTAATAGTTTCCTTAGTTCATATCTTAGATCTTATTACTGTTTTTCTTTTACATTCTATTGTTGGATGTAACTGGGACACTGCGTACATAATTTCATTCCACCACATGTACCACATGTGGTGCGAATGACAAATAAAGAAACTCTGATTTGTAGAGTGTCACAATGGTTCAGTTGGTAGTGCTGTGATCTCTCAGCGAGAGGGTTGCGTGATCAAATCCTAGCCTGGGACCTTTCTAAAAGTAGTTTCCATGTTCTGTTAAGGCATATAAGGGATTTCTCCGTGTACTCCAGTTTCCTCCCACAGACCAAAAACATTCATATTGAGGTTAATTGATAACTCTAAATTGACCTTAGGTGTGAGTGAGAGTGTTAATGGTTGTTTGTCTCATCTTGTTCTATATTGTGCTGTGACTTGGAGACCATCACAAAATATATGTCAGAATAATTGCATTTCTATGTGTTTTGGTTAAATTTATACAAAGTTTACATGAGGTATTACAAGTTCATGTCTGTTTGGATATATGGATAAAATCATATAAAAAAAAAAGCTACTCCAACTACTACAAAAGCTATCATATTTTCCGCCTGATAGGTCGCTCCGTTCTATAAGTCGCATTGTCCAATTATGTCCAGTAATTTGGAAAAATCCATAAACGTGTCGCACCGCTCTATAAGTCTCACCTATTATGCGTCACCGCTGACGCGTCGCCTATGTTACGCGTCACCGCTGACAACCCGGGAATGTGGGCGGTGTCTTG
>JAVCKU010000128.1:18653438-18666731 GCA_032273985.1 Hypsolebias coamazonicus | reverse complement strand
TCATAACACTGATACAGACTGTGATCACAACTGTTGTGTTTGTTACTCTGTTAATGTCATCACGGCTCCATGTGAGTAATGTTATTTATTTAACAGCGTCTGAGTACCTCGAAACAGAGTCAGTACTTTCTAAGCTGTTCACTCCTAACTGATTAATGATCATCAAAGTAAACTGCTGTCCTGAAGCTCGTCGTCTGTGTGATGTAACTGCAGTAAAAGTCTGCATTTTTACACCTGAGAGTGAGAATTTTATTTATCTGCCTTTTTTTTAAAAAAAGAAAGAAAATATAACAAAAAAGTCACAATAAACAGCTATTTCTTTAGATTTATTTCTTCAATAATTTGATGGGATGTTTCACCTTTCAAACAAAGAGAGAAATTTTTACCACTTCCACTAATTGTGCTGATTTTTTTTGTTTTTGTTTGTTTGTTTAGTTTGAAATCTGTCCAGCTTGAAGAGAACCACAGATGTGATGTTTGGAGGCAAGCAGGTGGTGGTCTGTGGTTATGATGAGGTGAGAGACCATGCAACAACAAGCATCACTAATTTTAATCATCATGTTCTGGAGATACAACCACTGGCAGAAAGTATGGGATCACCACTCTTGTAGGATGTTCTTTTAATTGTTTTATTTTGTATAAAATAAATCAAACATGCTGCAGAACTTTCCTTTTTTTTAAATTCCAAACTATTGACATTAAAAAACAATCTAAAAAGCTCCTGTAGTCAAAGAGTTGCATTCATGTTGAATTAAAGGCTGCTCAGAACTTTGACAACATTCAGACGGATAACTGATCATATCTTTGTCTCATTAACGAGCCAAATAATAAAGAAAATGTAAATTCAGCCTTGAAATGATTAGTTAGATATGTTCACAATTTAGTGATAAAGGGTTTTTATTGCAGTGTTTGAATATATTTTAATAAGTCTTGTGCACATTATTGTTTTCTTTCAGGTTGGAAAAGGTTGTTCTGCAGCTCTGAAAGCTTTGGGAGCCATTGTCTACGTTACTGAGATCGATGCCATCTGCGCCCTGCAGGCCTGGTGAGGAGGACAACATGAATGATTTATATCCTGAATGTGCTGACTTAATATTTATGAACATGGAAGACAGCATCACGAATCACAAACACACACACTTGAGCCGTCTAAAAATTCATTTTGATGTTGAATAACAGACACAGTTTGACCGACTCGCTCTTTCATAAAAAAAATAGTTCAAACTAGGTGAACTGAGTCTCGTCTCTTTGTTTACCAGCATGGACGGATTCAGAGTGGTGAAGCTGAGCGAGGTCGTTCGCCATGTCGATGTTATCATCACGTGCACTGGTAACCAGACCTAAAGTGGTAATGGTGTACTTGCCTGGGTACACGACATGAGATCACATCTTCGAGCACTTCTGTTCCATGTGGTTTGTTTTTATATGCAGTTTGGTAGACAGTAGAAAACATTAAAACAATCTGTCCTTGTGTCTTTTTGTAGGGAATAAAAACGTGGTGACCAGAGAGCAGCTGGATCGAATGAAAAACGGTTCTATGGTCTGCAACATGGGACACTCCAACACCGAGATCGATGTGGTAAGCTAAACAAATTTTGGTCAACATCTTTTTAACCACTGTGTTAGACCGAGGCTGATTCTTCTCGACTTTTCTAGGCGAGCCTTCGGACGCCTGAGCTGACGTGGGAGAGAGTCCGATCTCAGGTGGACCACGTCATCTGGCCTGATGTGAAGAGAGTTATTCTGCTGGCAGAGGTCAGCAGCTATATCTACGAGCTTCTCTCTCACGTGCAATAAATACAGATACAAAAATCCCTTGATTACCGCGGTTGTTACATTCCAGACAGCCTTGCAATAAGTGAAAAACCCTGAAGTAGAAATGCTATATTTTATTATTTAAACATTTTAAGGCTTTATAAACCCTTCCCACATGCTTGCAATGTTCTAAACTCAAACCTATGTCATTTTAATAACATGCATATATAATAATAATAATAATAATGTCATCACTGTTTGTTTCCATACAATGGCGAAATTATTCTCTGCATTTAACCCATCCACCACCAGGCAGAGCAGTGGGCGGCCATTGGAGGTGCCTGGGGAGCAACTGGGAATGGGGCGTCCTGCTCATAGACACCACGAGATGCACAATGACTGGGGATTGAACCCAGCACCTTCAGGTCCCAAGTCGTCTGACAGGTGTAGTGGGCAGCTATTGAAAGCGCTCGGGTGGCATTTTGGGGAAAAGGTATGCTGCCCAGAGACGCCACGAGGTATGCTGTGACCGGGAATCGAACCTGGGACTTTCAGGTCCAGAGCGGGCTGCCCTGCCTCTACACCATCTCAGCCCCCATGTATATATGTACTGCACACTACTGCAAAATTTGATATGGGTACTCATCAGCCTTGGTCCGATTCTGGTCTGGTTCTGATCGGCTTTCTGCAGTTGTTGGGCACCAGACGCTTTTAGAGAGAGCCAGACCTTTGGAGAGCCAGCACAAAACCACACAGTGGTCCAGATTGAGTCCAAATAATCCAGGGAAATCTGGACGAAAATGTGTGGGTGCATTCCGGAGAAGACACCGGACCTCCAAGCAACGCCTCCCAGATCGAGAGGCGTCATGGGCCAGCAAGCAGCACTCAGATTGATAGATGAGGCTGGAAGTAGTTCTGGTCCGGTTCTGATTGGCTCTGATTGGCTCTCTGCATCCCCTGAGCGCTGAAGTCACTATGAATAAGGACCAAACTTTGTAGTCTGGTTTGGATCGGATAAAAACTTTCCCTCCATTTTGGCAGAAAGCAGCGGCTGGAAGCACTGTTGCCTTCTGGGTAATGGAGTTCTTTTGACAGGTGATACAGTGTAAGCTTATTGAAAGAAAACTACAAAATGACGGCGCTTATCCAAAATATTTTTTCGTTAACCTTTTTCTGTACTGTCCCAGTCACTTGAGTTATATCAAAGTTGACAAACCACAAAAGAGCAAGTTCGCTAAAGTCGAACCGCAAAGTAGCGAGGGACTACGGTAATCTGCATGAGAGGCCGTTAGATCCTTGTTTTCCTTAATAATTCCATATTTTGGTTGCATTTTTGTTTAACAAAATTTTATTGGAAAGTAACTTTCAATTTCTTAGACATACAGTAGTCCCTTGCTACCTTGCGGTTCGTTTATTGCGGATTCACTCTACCGCGGTTTTTCAAAATAAGATTGGACATGACACACAATTGGCTGATTGATGGATGAGCCTCACGATCGGCATTCACATTTTATTTAAAATTATTTTAAATTATTTAGCACCTGCTGTACATTTGTGCAGCCCCGAGCAGCAGAAAAAAACTCTCCTGCAGCTTTGTGCAGCCCTTACTGCTGCACGTCCTGCTGCAGGTGAACATCTGATCAGCTGTTAAGCATGCAGAGCGGAGAAGTGGGCATGGCCAAGAGCGATTGCTGGTGGCAAAGAGCAGAGGAGGAAGGGAGCTGAAATTATGACATTCTGTGCTCTTTTAGAGCTTTAGAGTTTAGAAACATTGTTTAGAATATTGCAAAAGTATGGGAAGGCTTTAAAATGCCTTAATATATCTATATACAGGTAGTCCTCGGTTTACGGCGTACGCGGTTTACGAAAATCCAGATTTACGTTCCCATCATAATTAATAATTAATTAAAAAAATGTGAAATAATGTTTTTTTTATTTTTTATTTTACATACTTTTTTTCCATGTGCACAGCACATTGTTGCAGCTGTGGTTGTTTTAAATGACTTTATAAATAACATATTATTAGTTTTATTATTATTTTTTGGTGTTTTTAATGCCAATTTAGTGAGTTTCCGGCATTATCCGCCAGTTTCCGGTCCGGCACTGTTGTAGTTCCGCTCTGGCTTCCACAGGTAATAGCGTCCGTGTGCGAGCGGAGACATGAGCTGAACAGCGGTTTTGCGGAGGGACGGATGGATGAAGGAAAACGATGCTGTGGGTAGGGGTGAAGCAGCAGACAGCTTAGCATGACCAGAGGGAGCCTTTTGGAGTGTCGACACCGCTGCCAAATGGGCTAAAATGCTAATGCTAGCCCCACCGGTGCTAGCCTCACCAGACAGAATGGGACGCGGCGGCGAGGCCAGCTACGGCCGAGCGCTCGCCTCGATGTCCACCTGGAAGCCTAAGATGCCGGATGCACACCGAGATAACATGCTAAAAAGCAGACAAACAGCTGTGGCAGCCTTTTGTTTGGATGGGCTAAGCTAACAGGCGCAGCTACAGGCCTGGCTAACGCTAACAGGCGCAGCCAGTGTTGGAAGGACACCGCGGAGAAACGGCTTTCAGTAAGTTATTAACTCTTTTTCTGGCTCCAAATGTATGGAGTTAATATACTAACAGTCCTTCCTGTAAACAGTTTGGACCGCGTGAAGCTGCAGAGCTCGGACGTGCAACGAGCTACATGCTAAAAGACGGACAGACTTGACCAGCTCAAAGTAAGGAATTAATATTTTTTATTTATCAGTAAAATTTATTTTATTCATCAAAATGTACAGTACTGTACATGTACGTGTCTGTCGGCTCGTGTGTTGTCCGACTTACATTAAAATCGGGTTACGATCGATGCGTAGGAACGGAACTCGATCGTAACTCGAGGACTACCTGTATTTTAAAGCAGAGGGCTCCTACATTAATAGGTGTGTTAATGTCAGGATCTGTGAATTTCAGTTATTAGTTATTTGAGGTTATTTTATTTTATTTTTTAAGTTTTATTGTCTTCATGCTCTTTTGTGTTCTGCATTCTTGAGGTTTTTTTTCTGATAGGTTTCTCAGTGACGTTAGTTTCCTTAAGTTTATATCCTGATCAGTCTGTTTCATCTGATCAGTCTTGTGTTTGACCTGTTTCCTGTGCCTTCTTTCTGTACAGTTTAGACCATGTAATCTACTTCACTGCTTTTAAAATCAGAAGTCACTACTGAGAATGGAAGCAATTTGAATTAATACTCAAACCGTTCACCTGCATCTTTGTACCAATAAGGCTCTCAGATCACAAATGCACCAATTACCAGTAAGCAAAGGAAACTCGATAGAGTAGAGTCATTTATGAACCAAAGATTTGGAGAAAAAGCTGAAATGGAGACACAGGACAACACTGTCAACAGAGAAAATGACATGGTAAGCTGAGAACAAGTGCCTGTGGCCATACCTGGAGGAATTTTTCATACACAGAGGTTGAAAGGAGAGAGCATCCAGATGCAAACTTTGTTTGATCTCTATAGCAGCTCACAAGACTTGAGCATCTAATCTCAAAATACATATTGTGGTATACAAGGTTTTACAATTACCTGTATGATATTGATGTTTTATTGTTTGTATGTGCGGGTTATTAGTTTGGCAGAGTATACAAAGTTCTTGGATATTGTCACTGCCATCTGTTTGACTGGTACTAAAATAAAACGGAGCTTCTGAGCGTCTGAGAAATGTGCTAGTAAATCAAACTGAATAACTTCTATTGACAACACAAGAAAACAATAGGTTAAAAAGTCATTAATACTTGAGTAATTTTTAAGGAGTACGTTGTACCTTTTACTTAAGTTTTTTTTATAACAGCACTTTTACTTGTACTTGAATACACACTTTCAGTAGTCTTTCCACCTCTGGTTATTAGTTGTCTCCATAGGTTGTGTTCAGACTGTCCCTCCTGTACCTCCTAGCAAGCTTAAAGGTACGTTCTTATCGCTGATAATATGCAGCTTCGCACGCGTGTACAATTGGAAGCTTTTATTTTTTTTGTTTGTTAGCTTAATTTAACCCTTTCCTAAACCTAACCTTACACCTGATCTAGAGCACTGATCCTACACTTAACCCCTGACTCTTGAGCCTCAACCTAACCCTGACCCTACACTTAAACTCCTGACCCTTGAGCCATAACCTACCCATGATCCTACACATAAACCCTGACCCTTGAGCCTTAACCTAACCCTGACCCTACACTTAACCCCCTGACCCTTGAGCCATAGCCTAACCCTGACCCTACACTTAACCCCTGACTCTTGAGCCTTAACCTAACCATGATCCTACACTTAACCCCTGACCCGTGAGCCTTAACCTAACCCTGACCCTACACTTAACCCCCTGACCCATGACATATTATTAGTGATAAGAACATACCTTTAAACCTACTAGGAGTACAGGAGGGACAGTCTGAACACAACCGATGGGGATGATAACAATTAATAACGGCCATTTAATGGCTGATAACATTCGAAGCGGGTGTCATGTCAATCTGCATCGTAGATTCAGTCCTCCTGTGATCAAAACAATGGATGCAACAATTTTATAGTTTTTTTCTTTTTTAATAAATGAAGTGAGTACGAAGTTCACATTGTTTATTCCGTTTTAAACAAAGAAATCTGAATGTGACTTCCAGGAGAGCAACTACAAGTAAACTGGGATAATGTAAACAAAATGACATTGAAGTGGAGGAGAGTCTTGAAGCATCTCAGATGGGCTTCAATCATTATGAAATCATGAAGGATCCATTGCATTATAACACAATGAGTTCATGAACAGACCAATATTTCAACAGTGGAGGCAATCATACCAGAAACACTCTTAACACTGAACACTTACTGTTTTCCAGTCTCATCATAAAAGCTTGATTTAATACAAGAGATACAAGTGAGATGACATGATGTGTATACTGTAAAATAACATTTTTATGTCTGGACACGTTTCTCTGTCACCAGACCAAGTAAACAATGCAGACTGTCTTCTAAAGAAGATTTAAAACATATTTCATTGCAAAAAAGGAACTTACATTTAATGAGGAAGTTATACCATATTTTCCGCCGCACACGTCGCACCACCCCATAAGTCGCATCAGTCCAAATATGTCTAATAAAGTGGAAAAATCCATAAATACATTGCTTCACTGTATACATCGCATCTATTATGCATCACTGCTGACACATCACATTTGTTATGCGTCACCACTGACAACCCGGAAATGTGGGCTGAACCCGGAAATGCGGGCCGGTGTTGTGCCACAAATCAATTGGCTGCCAAATGGCAGAATTTAACAAGATTAAGACTTAAAACAATTATTTGTTTGCTCTAAATTATAACAAAGGCGTGTCTCAATTGAACTTTTACTTAATAAATGCACTTCATTGGTTAAGTTAGCTGCATTTTGCTGGGGCGGCACAGCGAAATGAAGCTGATTTGACGGTTTTTTCCATGCAAGCTGGACAAAGGTGGAAGTCTTTGGCAAGTCGATTGTGTCACTATTAGCCACGTTTACCCATTACATGACACAATAGCATGTTATACTATTCTGGTGCCATCTAGCGGCTGAAAAATGGTAGTGTTCAATATTTTTGGTCAGAATTAATAAAACGGTCATATCTCAGCCAAAAATTGGTTTATAAATGTGGGAAATAAAATCCATAAATACGTCGCTTGGGCGTATAAGTCACAGGACATGTAAATTATGCAAAAAGCCGTGACTTATACAGCGAAAAGTGCAGTACCTCAAATTTATTTTCTATTGTTTTTTTCCAAAGTTGGTCCATTTTGTATTGCAAAACCACACATACAGACAGCACCTTCTAGCTGCTCCAGTCCAGAAAGAAACAACTTTTTCTATCTTCAGCTATTTGAAGCATATAAAATAATTGTATCACTCTTACTGGTGATCACATTTTGCATGATCCTCTGGTGTAAAGTTTTTTCCTTTAACATTTGTTGTCTGTTGTTAAGCAAACACATTTTTGCTTTGCTTTCACGTGCATGCGTGATGTACTTGCACACACCAGAGATATTTATCACAATGCACTCCTGGTCCGGTGACAGAACAGAACCAACACAAAGCACTATTTCACTAATTACTAATGATGAACCAGACTTCACTAATAATTTGCACTTGGGTTGTTTTGAAAGTATTCCAATAAGTTTTTGTTGTTCGATCAGTTCTCCCTTCATAAATCTCTCTTTAAATCGTTTCAAGGACTCTCCAGGATCTAACTTTGACAGCATCCCAATAAAGGTGAAACACATCCAGTTGCATTTGGTAAACTCCTTGGGTTATATAAAAGCAAAAGTAGCAAAATGCATCCTGCATGTCCTGCTATCAAGTTGAAATCTACAATAGTGAGTTTTTACTTTAAGTCAAAGTGTAACATTACAACCCTTAAAATAGGGTTGGATAATAGCCCTTCTATGCACAAGAAAGTAAAAGTCTAAATCTAAAGTCCAGAAAGAACGGTCTTTACTGTTTGGAAGAATGCAAGTAGTTCTCTAACCATATTTAATCAGAGGAAAGAGATTTGTATCAGTTTGCTTTTAAAATGCACAACTGATCTATGCGACATCTCAAGAGGTATTGGTTTGGAGAAAAAAATAAAACGTGTGCGCCATAGCATCTGAGAGAGCAGGCCTCTTATCAAGACTGCACCATTCATACAGAAAGCACGTGGATCTAGCTTAGCATAATTTCATGAGATTTCCACTCAAGGAATGAAATTAGATGCTAAGCAATGGCTGCTTTACAGAGAGGGCCCAGTTAAACCTGATAACACAGAAATGTGATTTTTTTTTTCACATTACAGGAGGAATGCAAATATCTTAAGTAAAATCTACTAAACAAGGATTAATGGAGATTTTTTTTTTCCTTTTTGTAAAAGGCAAGGAACCTGCATAACAATTCAAGCCTTAAGCTTAAGCCAAGGCCATTTCTTCACATAGAGAGTTTGAGAGAAAAACTGAAATTGTATTTAAAAAATGAGATGATGCTTTCCTGTTTTTTATTTTACCAACTGAGAAAAAAAGTCTCATTGAAATGTAAAAGTAAACAAGATTTGCAACATTAGATAAGGAGATCTCTTTAGGAGTGCTATCCCTTCACATGTTAGACTAGAAGAGGTGATCATTACAGAAGCCATAAACCATGTGCTCTCTAATGTCCATTTCTGACAGTACTCATTTAGTAGATCCAGGCTGATGAACGAGCGTTTCTCTCTGCAGATACAGAAAGGTACATGGTAACAAAAGAAGTCTATTTCTGTTATTGCTACAAGCCACCACGTCTGTTTTCTGTGTTGCACAATGCAACAAGGACAAAGACAGATTCAGCATCTACCACTTTTCTGTTTCTCTCTTTTAAAGGCCACTGTGTGCAGACTGGAAGACTTTAACCTTGACAAGGACAGGACAGGGGCGGCGTTTTCTACTGAGATCTGAGCGACCATTTTTCCATTATTCTGCTGCTCTTATCTACAGAAACACTAAAATCCGGTTAAATGGAGCCATTTTCTCATTTGCCTTTAGAGGTCATTTTACATGCTTGAAGAACTCCAGTAATTTAGATGGCACTAGGGGTTCCATTGTAATCATAGCTAGTGCAGCGAGGGTCCAAGAGCTCGGGCTGCACAGCCCGGCAGAAAGTCACAAACCAGAGCTGGAATTTTCTCTGCGCTACACATCCAACGACGTAGCCATGAACCAACAGTTACGACAAAGTAAAAAGAAGTTGCTGTTGATCAATAAAAAAAAGAAATAATAGGTCCCAAATGTTACTTTAAACCCTGAAGGTAGCATTGAACTAATTGCAGAGGCTGCTACAAAGAGTGGGTGCGGCACTTTATGTATGGAACAAGACGCTGGTTGTGTTTGTTCCCGGGCTTTGAGAATGCACAGCAGACATGCACTGGATAGGCAGCAGTGCCAAAAAGGGCCCTCAGGAAGAGAAGCAAAGGCTGCAGCACTCCATACAGATCTCCAAGCAATCTGCAGACTCGCAACAGGCGTCGATGATGCCGCAGTCCATGTCACAGGGCAGGTCACAGTCACCGCACTCCTCCGACACACAACAGCAGCAGAAACAGGAGTTGTCGCCAGCGCAGGAGCCGCAGGTGGCGCAGTCCAGCACGATGTTGCACAGGGTTAGGAACTCACAGAAGAGGCAGGCCAGGATACAGTGAACACAGCAGTCTGGGTTAAAAAAAAAAAGGTAGAACGAAGGAGTTTTTAATGGTTAATTTCTCTCCGATTGTTTTAGTGAGCGATAGTGTGATGTGCATGAAAGAAAAGGCAATGCCACAACCCTGCTAACCCTAACAATCAACACATGAATAAATTATGCTGGTGTAGATTCTCAGTAAGCCAGTCATGGTCAGTTCAAAAGAAAAGTTAAAAACCGAAAACAACTGGACTTCTGCTTTGTTGTCGTTCGCAGCTTGTTGACAAGGAGAAGTTGGACTGTTTGGTGAACATGGGAAGAGACGGGAGCCTCAGCACTGAAGTCTACAGGAAACCTACTCACGCAGATCAGAACCTTCTGTTTGGGTCTCAGCACCCACTGGAACATGACCTTTCTGTCACTGGAACTTTAAACTGCTGAATGCACTACATGCTGAACATATCCCCACAAAGACAGAAGGAACAGAACCACATCAAAGAAGCTCGCCAAACCAGTGGATATCCTAACTGGGCCTTTGTCAAATCAGCAAAAACATATCTAAAAGTTGCAGCAGAACAGGGAGAAGAGCAAACACACACACACAAACAATCATTATCATCCCATTTTTTCTGGAGTAACTGAAAAACTCAGAAGGGTTTTCTCCAAACACAGCATGCCGGTACATTTCAAACCCAACAGTACCTTCAGACAGAGGCTGGTCCACCCCAAGGACTGCACCCCCAAACCCAAACTGAGCAGTGTGGCGTCTGCAGTTCAGTGCAGCGAGGAATGTTCGGACCTCCATAGTGGAGAAACTGAGCGACCTCTTCACAGACGCATGGCTCAACACCGGAGAGCAGCTCTCCAGGACCAGACTCAGTGGTCCACCTACACCTCAGAGATGAGGGACACTCTTTTGAGGACCAGAATGTTCATATTTTGGACAGAGACGACAGCTGGTTTGAAAAGGGGCCATTTACATCAAATGAGGAAAAACTATAAACAGAAGAGGAGGTCTCAGATTTCAACTTTCAGAAACGTGCAATGCATCATTAGGCCTGGTTCCCAGTCAACAGTCCCAGTTCATGCAGGAACATCTCTCTCTGTGAGCCAGGCAGACAAAGAGCCTAACGAGCCTCCATTCACTGTGCAGGGCGAGCAGATCCAGTCTAAACTGCATGTGAATTTAATGCCTCTTATGCATTGGAAACCAAGGTCCGAACCTGAACACAGTCTTCCCCAGTTCTGGTTATGTTTGCTCGCAGCGGCCACCTCGAAGCGGGTGGGGCGATCGTGGTGAGACTCAGTTCAGCAAACTCCAGGGCTCTGGTGCTGTCACCTGCGTTGCCATTTATTCTAAAGAAAATCAGAGCTCTGTCACACAACCGGCCAGAAGTACTGAAGTCACTGAAAGTATAATCGGTGACGTGTCCCACACCCCTACCCCCTCAGGCCAGCGAACCAGTCAATGCCCAGCAGTCTGCTGATGTCAGATGTGCAGCACCAGCCTGTTCCAAATGGAACTCCCTGGGTTCCAGACTGCCAACACTCGAAACCCAGGAAAGAACCTGGGACAGGTCAGTCCAGGTTGGGCCAGGTTTACAATGCACAAGGGCCCCAAGTACACAACCAGGCCTCTCGTGCAGCTCTACAGAGCTGTGAACTTCACACACTGCAGACATTTTAGAATTGACGTTCTCGCATGGGAAGAAAAACATCTTCAGCTTCAGAATAGAAGTCCAGCTGTTTTTGTTTATTAACCTTTTTTTAGTTTAAATTAAAAAAAATAATCTCCGGCCTCACCAGATATATACTTTTAAATAAATATGTTGTTGTTGCCCTTGAATTCAACATGATTAGTTTTTTTTTTTTTTTTTCGTCTGTTGCTTATGTTTAAAATATAAAGGTGAGCACATTAATTTAAGAAAACAAAAGGTAAATATCCTGTAACATTTATTCCTTAACCTGCAAGTGGTAGCTGGTGACTGAATGATGTCAAATTACATGAAAAAAAATCACTTTTGATGTCATCTCTCTGTTTGTATCAATCTTTAATAATAATAATAAAAACATTATAATTAAAAGAGCTGAAATTGCACTACCAGTAGTTTTTATTTTATTTTATTTTATTTTTTGTCCTTAATTTGATTGAACCAAAGAACAAAACGCTCCAGGAAAAAGAAGTCTGATATTCAACTCTGATAAGCTCTTTAAAGAAATCAGATGTGAAACCTTTGCTGCCTGCCTTTTCAAATTCGCTCCTTCAGCATCTGTGTTTGCATCTCACCGTCATGTCCGTCTGTGGGAATCTGCGAGCTGTTGCTCTTCGAACTGCTCTTGCTCCTCTTGCTGCTCTGGGACGTGATCGAGGGGTTTGACTGCAGTTTTCTGTTGTGCTTGGGTCCAGCTGACGACGACGAGGAGGTGGACGAGCCGCCTTTTGGGAGGGAGCCCAGCTTGGGATGCCTGTGAGAGCCGCCGTTTCTGACAGGGTGGGACTGGAGCGTGTGCAGGTGAGGCAGGTGGTGCGGACAGTGCGTGTCAGGGGAGTGCGTGTGCTCGTGGCTCTTGGTTCCGTTGCGTAGCAGACTGCTGGGCTGAGACCGACATGGCTGCGCCTGGTGGACGGGCGTGGACCTGGCTGCTGGTTGAGCTGCGAAACCAACAACAGTCTGCACATTTACACCAGAATAAAGAACAAATATTTTAAAGCAACTGAAATCAGTACACAGCTAATCGATGTCCATGCTGATATAAAAAAAAAAGTGTAAAATACAAATGTTTTACAACAGGAAATAATCATTTTTTTCTTTACATTGCCTAATTTTTTTAATCTCTACCTAAATTCAGCTCAGATTGTGCAGCAATATTATTTTACTGAGCTGTAGTTTTGTAAAATCCCCCTAAAAATAGAATTTACTCCATTATGATGTGGATTTCAATATTTGATATGAAAATTTGTGATAAAATACATCAATTTGAAATAAAATCAAATACTTTATACAAGCTACATTAGTTTTAAGGGAATAGTTTATTTATTTTGAAGAAGTTCTTTTGAACAGTTAATATTTTACCTGTTTAGCTCTGTGAAAGACCTCAACTTGAAAAAACAGTTTTATTCTGACAGGACTGATGAGCCAATGGCTGGTCCGAGTGGGACCAAAACAAAATAAATGACAGCCGTCTCAAAATAACTACAGATAATTGAAAGTTTCACTGTGTTTTATGTGAGTAATTTATAAATCTTTATGCCATCGTGCATGCTGTATTACATTTGATTTGATTTTTGATGTTTATTTATTCATTTTAAAAGAACAATACAAAACAGTTTCATCAGATACAAGAATACAAAAAGGATAAAA